>QEOT01009116.1:0-46561 GCA_003123785.1 Pterocarya stenoptera
AAACGCACGTTTTGTCTAAACTGAAGCCACGTAGGGTGTGCAATGTGTGCACCGCTACAATAATTGCTCTATAGAACAACTCATTTGTTTAGGAGTAATGCTACTCATCATCTCAACTTCCATCATCCTCCTATCATTTCATGATGTGGCATTACATAATTGGAGATTATTTATTATATTTTATTTGTGAACCAATCATGTAATGCCACATCAAGAGATGATGGAAGGATGATGGAAGTTGGGATGATGAGTAGATTTTTCTTTTGTTTAGTGGGCAAGCAAGAAAGATGAAGGAACAAAGATCTGGTGGAATCGCGCTAGGGCGGAAGAAATAAACAATGAAAAAGCAGCAGACACGTGCACGCCGCACGAACTAGAAGACCAGAAGAATGAAGAGTTGGTTTTTTAGTGGAAGACAAGAAGAAGAAAAAGCACTTTCGGCTGGGATGGGCGCACACACACAGGAAAGAAATAAAAACTACGGAGAATTGCGGCGTTGGAGTTGCGGCGCTAAAGAAAAAAAAGCAAGGAATAAAATCGGAAAACAAGGAAAGAAAAGTTGGCCTCGCTTCGAGACAAGTGACCCATCTTCTTGTAAGTGTAAGGACTCAGTTTTGTTGGACGGGGGGTCAACGGCAAGTCCGGAGACTTGGGGCCTTATCCCATAGCTAGTCAAGGAACTCGTCTTCTTGCGAGTGTAAAGACTAGATTTTGTTGGACAGGGGGTCGACGGCAAGTCTGGAGACTTGGGGCCTTAACCCACAGCGAGTCAAGGGACCCGTATTCTTGCGAGTGTAAGGACTCGACTTTGTTAAACAGGGGGTTGGTGGCAAGTCTGGAGACTTGGAGCCTTACCCCGCTGCGAGTCAAGGGACCCATCTTCTTGCGAGTGTAATGATTCGGCTTTCTTGGAAGTGGGGTCGGCAGCAAGTCTGGAGACTTGGGGCCTTACCCCGCAGTGAGTCAAGGGACACGTCTTCTTATGAGTGTAGGGACTTGACTTTGTTGGACGGGGGCGCTCTTTCATACCAAATTCTTTGCCGGAGCGCAGAGCCACATGACCGNACTTTGTTGGACGGGGGCGCTCTTTCATACCAAATTCTTTGCCGGAGCGCAGAGCCACATGACCGGTGTTTCCACACTACAGAAGTAATTTCGTTAGTAGAAATAAATTCATGCAAATTTTGAGAGACAATATTGAAAAGTTTTTAGTCATTGTATTCGATCTTTTTGTTTGACCAAAAAATTGTCTGTTGTTGGAGGTGATTCCCTTGTAGGTGCTCTCCGACGAGGTGGGCCCGAGCAGACGTATCCCGAGCAATGAGTCCCATGCCAAGCTGATAAATCCCGAGAGTTGGGTAGTGACTTTCCTGAGTAGGGGAGGCCTTTGAGCTAACGAGGTGTGTCCAGCAATGTTCTTCTCGAGCTGAATGAGTCCGAGTTAGAGGAGGTGCCGAACAAATCATTTGGTGCTGACTATATAACTCCCGTTCTATGTGAGGTGCTGTCCTGAGCTGGTTGGGTGCCGAGCGGATCATTTGGTGCGGACCAGGTGGTTGCTAAGCTTGTGAGGTGCCGAATAGGTTGTCTCCGAGCTGGTGACCCTTGGGCAGGTGATTCTCGAACTGAGTTGCTCTCATGCAAGTGGTCTTCCAAACGGGTGGTTGCAATGGTGACTCCCGGGTGAAGTTACTTACGTGCAAGTGGGCTGCTGAACTAAGGGGTAGGGTTCGTGCGTTTCCCGTGTAGGTAACTCCCGAGTCGAGGAGGTGTCATTCTATCGAGTGAGATACCAAGCCAGGGGGATCACGATGGTAACTCCCGTGCATCATGTTGTCTCACATAGATGATTCCTGCGCAAGTAAGCTTCGAGCAAGTGGTTCCCGACCTGGTGGGTTGCCGAGCTGATGAGGCTGGGGAGGTTACTCCCGAACAAAGTGTAGGTCTGTCCGAGTGGAGATTTCATGAGCCAATGATGACATGTCCCGAACTGTGGGGTAGGGTTTGAGATTTCAGCCACATGCATTCTCATGCACGTAGCCGTATGACGAAGCCTTCGAGGCGGACTGGCGACCATGGGTCGTCTTCGAGGGGACAGCCGACGCCCGAGATTTGCACGGACATCGATGGTGGAGCCCCTTGCAGGGCTACAGCAAGGTCGTGGCCCCTCCGTGCACACGTTGGCTTGCGCCGTGTTAACCAAACCAACCGCTGGATGTGGCCCCGCAGGAGGGGGGTCATGTCATGTTGGACAGAAACTCCAGATAGCCTAAGTGGTGGCCACCGGAGAGTCAGACGGGCTCACGGTGGCCAGTCGTAGCCTCTTGGGGGCATTGGGCAACGTTTACACGTTGCCCTGCCGTGCACAGCCAGCACCTACGGTGACCACCAAAGTCATGGCGGCCCGGAGTGCCCACTGGTGGCTCCACGACGTGGGCACGAGTGTGAGATCTCAGATTTGTGCATTATTTACCTATTATCATTGGCCTTTTATTTTGAATATAATTGTATTATTGTGTTATGATACCATGTGTGTGAATTAAATGGCCAGCCCGTGTGTTTTAAAGAACCCAGCCATGTAGCTTAAAGAGGGCAACCCGTGTGTGTAGAGAGAGTGATCCAACCCATGTGTGAAGAGAGCAGCCTAGCCGTGTGCTTTAGAGGGCCCAGCCCGTGCGGAACCATAGAGCCCAGCTCCCTTTCTAATTGATACGGTGTGTTTTGATGAAAACACTAGGTTTTCATCTCTTCTTCTCATGCACCGCACAGCAGCCTCTCATCTTCCTTCTTCTTCTTCTTTTCTTTTAGTTTCTTCTGGTTGCTAGTTGTTCTAGCAGCTACTGTCGACGCCACCCTTAGCCACGCAATGCATCACCGGCCACCATCTCCTTTCCTCTCCACCTCGTCCTTGCATGTTTTACTGCGTGTCACTCAGAGATGTACTCCGAAATGAGCTGTCAATGTCGCCATTCCACATGGCCACCTCCACCTTCCACCTCCAGCTTCCGTGTTGTGCCCGTGTCGATTGGATGTGCCTCCTTCAACTACTGTCAACCCGCCACTGTTACATGTCTTCTTCACTGCATGTGAGCCGATGTTCATTTGCATGGCCGAACCGCCATACTTGGCCTATAAATAGGACCGAGTTCTTCATTTCTCTGAGTATTCGAATGCTTGATTATCTTGCTTCTAATTGTTTAGTTTAATTTCCTGTGAAATTTTGTTGGTGAGTCTAAGTGCTTTAGAGTAGCTTTGCCGTGCACCACCATGAGCTCCTCCCTGTGCCGCCATGTGCACCACCATGACCCACCATATCAGAACCTCTCCTCCACCCACTTATATTTAGGTTCGAAGCTCCTTTTATAGAAAACCCAATTTTGGCCACTGTTTGCCCCTTGAACCGCCACCGTTAGCAGCACCTCCATTTGCTCGATCTTCCAGAATTTCTCGTTTACGGTTGTGAGTAGTTTTCCAAAATGCGACCCATGAGTTTTAAAATGGCATTATTATAATTGACGTTATTTATAATCTGTTGGTTTGGAATAGGCCTTGGGCCGTTGAAGTGTTGAAAATAAATTGTATTAAATGTTGTATTTGGGCCTTAGGCTGGATTGGAGAATGAGAGTTCGCATGTAGTTGGTTGTGAAATTGTATAATTGTAATTATTGTGATATTATATAAATGAGCAATTTACTATGTCATTCAATATTTGTTGTCGTGCATATTTATCATCTTTAATTAATTGTGCTATGAAGTCACGATGTCTGTTTAGAAATTAGGACTGATGGTACTATTGTGTGGGTGCGTGTGTATCATGACCCTAAGTCAAGATGAGATATTATCTCGATGGAGTTCCTCTGGTCACTTGGGAGCGTAACAGATTGACGTGACGTTCTCTAAGTTGTCGCAGGGTGAAGACGAGAACGAACGAAACGGTAACACTCTTGTACCGATTTCATGGACTTTCGCTGGCGAGGTTAGAGGATGCTTGACCATGTACGTGCTGGGCGCGGAACTAGGCATTACTTGTTACGAAGTCTCATGTATGGACGTTACCCGTGGTGTGTCGATGAGAGCCAGAGTGTGCATATGGTCCATAGGGAAGGCCGTAGTGCATGCATAATAAAATAATGAATATATATGAGCCAAATGGGATTTTGGCATGAGTGATTAAATGTGTATTTTTTGAAAAAGATGTGGAAGTTTTTCATTCATGTTTGACCGTATGTGGTCATGTTGATTGTATTAATGTATCTTAAATCTCTTGGATATTGTTTTGATTAAGTACTTGCTGAGATATTATAATTTCATGTGGTGTTTTACCCTACTGTTTCGTCTTATGGTACTGTAGATTTTGACGCAGAGATTGATTATGAGCTTGAAGGACCGGCTCCGCCGGAGGCATGATTTGTTGATATGTTGTTCGGCGATATGGGATTTGTTTCCCCTATATTATTTGTTTTCCTTACATTATCTGTCGGATGATTGTAAATTTCTTGTAAAGAATATTTTATGGTTTGAACGTTCTGGTACTAAATAAAGAATGACCATTTTTTTTCCGCTATGAATATTATATTGTACGCACATTACATGTTGTATACATTCTGAGCACTTATCGTTGGGGTGCGTGATTCGTGTGGTCATCATTCCGGTGTCACGAACTCCACTAAAATAACACGTAGGGGTCGAAGGCGCCACAACGAGGCTACCCACGGGTGCACCCGTTTGGTTGCCATAGTGCCATGCACAAAGTCTACGTGTGAGGCGGCACTGTGCATTTAAGTGCACAGTGCCATTTATGACACCTGTGCATGCAGACCACTATGCATTTAAATGCATAGTGATTCCCTGCAAGCGCATGCACCCTGAACATAGACTACACCCTTCCTAGGCTGGGGAGATAAACGGCCTTGGAATTCAGACTGTAAGTGCCATGTGCCGGCCCTTACTGGTGAGCCCCGATTCCGTCATAACATCATTAATAAAAATAAGAGCAGAACAGTTTACTTATTTGGAGTAAGTTTCTCTTGTTTATTCGGAGATTGCAGCGCATCGAAAAATCGTCATTCTCTCACATCCAGCTTAGAAAGTGATCAAATCCCACAGATGGCACCACTGTTGATGTATTTATAATCGCTCAACAGGTCGGAAGGGGAGAAAGAGTCATTCCCGGCCCATTGAGGTGACTTGGGCCTCGTTTAGTGTTGTTTGTAGCTCCCAACAGTGTTTCGATGAGGTGCACGGTAGCGATGTGTAAGTCTATGGCGATGAATGAAAAACATAAGTGCAGAGAAATTAAAGAGATGAACACATGGGTTTACATGGTTCAGCATAATGCCTACTTCCACGTATGTTAGGGGAGGAAAAATTCTATATAATATTATTTTTTATAGTCTCTCATGATCCCTCATATCTCACTATACAATGGAGAAGAGGCATTCACTAGAGCTCCCTGTTCTCTGGTTGGAAGAGAGGTCGAAGAGGAAGAATGAGAACTGAAGACGAAGAAGCAGAAGAAGACCTTAGAGAAGAAGAACCTCCCTTTCGATTTATCTGAATCACTTTTCCTGCGTGCGCCCCCTGCAATTAAGGCCAAGCCTTTGTGTGCTTATCCGCGCCCTTCCTGACAGCCCCTACACCCACGTTACCTCCTACCCCCTGGCACTCATGTTACCTCCTGACTGCCCCACATCTCCATTACCTCCTGACTCTTCTTGTCTCCTAGTTTCTAATCTAGGTGGGTTAGGTCGGGTGGTTGGGCCTATATGGACTTCTTTATTTGTCCCCCCTTACATAACTCATGTTAATTTGTTATCGTGTCATAGAGTAATTTATGGGATCCGTAGAACCTCCAAATAAAAAAATCAACAGTCGGCACAGGAAGCCGTAGTTTATTAAAATTGATGATTTCCATGTTGAACTTTTAAAGCTTATTACCTAGTGCCTGATAATGTTGGTTTAAAACTCTGCGCGCGCGCGCGTGGAGATTTTTAAACTTGCTACATGTTAAGGCAAAAAGAGATCATTTTTGTAAGATCTATATATGTAACCTTACATGAAAAATAAAAACAGCTTACATCAGGACCAAGTCAGTATTATAATTTTGGAGAGGTTAAGTATTTTATACTAGAATAAATAATTCAATTGAAAATTTTAAGGAACACTATTAACAAAATGATAATAAACAAAAAAAAAAGGTTAAATAAAAGAAATAAAAAATAAATTCAAAACCTAAAGAAACTCGCATTTCACAAAAATCATAACAGTAAAAAAGTTTATCTAATGTTTTAATTAAAGAGAGTATACATAAAATTTAAGCAAACATAAAAATTAAAGTTATGATTTAAAATCTAAATACAATTTTTAGAGAGCATTAATGACTACAAATAAAAAACATTTTATATTTTATCTTCCTTAGCTACGTTTTAAATGTGTTTAAAAGGAAATATTATTTTTATAAATTTCCTTAATAATTGAAATTTTCTCTATCAAAATATTAGATGAAATAAAATTAAAAAGAAAATAATATACCTAAAATATTAAATTTTTGTAAGAATGCTTGGAGTATTATTGAACTTTGTTTAGAACCTTGGGGCCAGCCCTCTTGGCTTCGCCACTGACTTACATATATGCAACTCTTTTAAAAGAATGATTTTTTCTTTTCTGGAAATTCAATTGTATGAACAGTAAAAGGGGTACTAGGTGCTGATTACTATTAATATCAAGAAACCACCCCCGAGACGTTTCAAGCGCTAAAAGATCGGAAATTAGAAGAAAACAGAACATGTAATTGAGAGATCACCGTAGACAGAGTTGCTGCGGTTACTAATGGAGTTTTTTTTTTATCCCTACAATATGTGTAATTTTTAAACTAGAACATTTTTCAGTACTAGAGATATAATCGGTCCGGTGGATTCTATTTTAAATAAATTTTAGAATTAAATCAGTATATATCAATTTTGTAAATTTGAGAACTAACACTGATCCATTCATTACTAAATCGGGGGTTTAACTTCTCCAGATGAATTCAAGAACCAAACAAGACATGTAGCAGACTCTTTTCTTGTTTTCACCCAGTATTTTGCTTCGCCTTTAACGAAGTTGCAATGGTAATCTACGAATATTACGAACTTCCGTGTTGGTGACCCCGACATTATCACTTTTCAAGAAATGTTTTCTCTGTTTTTATTTTTCAATTTTGACAAGTTAACTGCGGAGGATTTTTAGTATGTAGGCGAGCTTATCAATGTAGCCTCATACCAAACAAGCTAATTTGTAATACATTTCAATACGCAATTGCACAGGTTCATTATTGATGTGCGAAAAATCGCACAACATGTTTGAAGGAGAGAAAAAGTCATTATCGGCCCACTGGTTAGCTTGGGTCTTGATCAGTATTGTTTGGAGCCCCCAACAGTGTTTTGATGCAGCTGTACGGTGTCGATGCATACGTCCATGATAGTAAATGTAAAACCAGTGCATAGAAAATAAGAAAGAGGAACATACATATTTACATGGTTAAGCATGTTGCCTACGTCCACGGGCGTTTAGAGAGGAAAAATCTATTATAATATATTTGTTTACAGTCTCCATGACCTTTCATTTTTCACTGTACAAAGAAAGATGAAGCTCTTCCTGCTAAAAAAGATGTCTTCCTCGAGAGGTTGAAGAAGAAAAAGAAGAGATCATCTGTTGGTCCCTTTGCTTTTATCTAACCCTCCATTACGTGTGCCTGCCTGCCAGAAGATGACTGGTCCTTTTGCATGTCTGTCAACAGATGTGAGTTCTAACCCATGGCGTGTCTGAGCATCCATTCATTTTCCTACTTCCTTCTGACACGCTCCTCTTACACCTCCTGCACATATTGTCACTTGTTCCAACAAAAGACCTTGAAAATCTTTAAGATAAAATATGCTACATAGGTTGTCAATAAGAAAATAAATTTCAAAAATGGGTTCTCAGTTCTCCATTTCACTTTTATTAAGCGATAAATGCCTCCATGGGTGAATTTAGGCGGGAGGTGTGTGCGATTGTGTAAGGTGCGAGTGCAGATGTAGCGGGAGGTATACTCGGTCGCATATGATGCGAATTCAGAGTTTGGATGTGGCAGGAGGTGTGTTCGACCGCGTATGATGCGAGCTTGGAGCTCGGATGTGGCGGGAGGTGTCCTCACCTGCATGAGATGCGAGTGCAGAGCTCGGATGTGGCGGAAGGTCTACTTGACCACGTACCACGAATGTGGTGGGAGGTATACTCGACCGCGTATGATGCGAGTTCGGAGCTCGAATGTTTATCGTTATTGAGAAGTTTATGTTTGTTCGATATTTTTGTTTTTGATTTACTGTTAGCGTTGGAGTTTGTGTGAAGTAACCCACCCAAAGCGGTCAAAGGGCCCGTTGGCTTGTTCCCCGAAGGTAACTCATGCAAGACGGTTGTGGAGCTCAAAGGCCCGTTAACTTCGAAGGCTCGTTCCTGGAGGTAACCCGCTGGAAGTAGTTATGCATCATGGCGAATCCAGAGACTCAGCTTGCAATATGAAGGTTAGCAAGTCAAGAGACTTGTGTCTGACTGGCTGTCAATGGGGCAGAACTCAGAAGGCTGTGGGCCCTAGCCAATGCATTGTGGCGAATCCAAAGACTCGGCTTGTAGTAAGAAGGTCGGCAAGTCAAGGGACTTGTGTCTGACTAACTGTCGATGGGGTAGAGCTCTGAAGGCCTTGGCTTTAGCCAATGCATCGTGACGAATCCAGGGACTCGGCTTGTAGCGTGAGGGTTGACAAGCCGAGGGACTTGTGTTCGACCATTGGGTCATGGCGAGGCTGGTGACTCGGCTTATAGCGCTAGGGTCGACAAGTCGAAGGACTTGTATTTGACCGTTGTGTCACTACGAGTCTAGGGACTCGAATTTGCTAGCGCGAGAGTCGACAAATCTAGAGATTTGTGTTTGACCTTTGTGTCATGGTAAGTCTAGGGACTTGGCTTAGCTGGCGCGAGGCACTTGTTCGTGCTGAATTACTCTGCTAGAGTGTAGTGAAGGTTGGAGATGTGTCATTGTTTAGGCTTGTGGGTTGTCATGTTTCGGTGATGAAGAAGGTTCAGGTGCTTGGGATGCTAGGCAACTTGTTCAGAGAGTAAGGTTGTTGTAGTCAATTATTACTTGACTGAAATCGATTGAGCAGACTTGAGCGAGCAAGTTGGTGGAACACGTTGCATGGGCCATACAACGTGCGCAAGGGGCAGGGTTGCCCTTGTTCTCCTCTACGTGTACCGTGCACGGCTCATGCATGGTGCACGTTCCATATGCGTAGCACATGCTTAAAACACTGGTAGCTATCGAGAAGTTGTCTACCAAGTGCGGTGACCGTGCCTGCATGTGTATTAGTGCCAAACAATTTGTCCCAATAAAATTATATTGGGACGTCTGGGTCGCGCCCATGCTGGGCTACGTGGCCGGTGTACGTACATGGGTTTCTGTTTTGGTCCCTACAATATGTGTAATTTTTGCAATAGAACATTCTCTTGTATTATATATATATATATATATTAAAAATAGCTTCTGCATCAAAACTATACCAACTTATTTTTATTCCCTCGATCTTCCTGTTATGACGTGGCATGAATGGCACGGTGTGTGATCATAAAAAATTAAATATTATATTTTTAATCGATGTATATAACATATTTAATAAAATATTTATATAATATAATTTGATTGAAATATAAATTTTAAAATTTGAATATTATAAATTAAATCTTATCATTTAAATTATGTATAATATAATATATTCTACTTACTGATTTAATAATAGAATAATTGGAATAAAATATATTAAACTTGATTGAAATAAAGTTAGGGGCTTTTAGTGGATTTATTCATATAATCTTCGTTGATTCATGAATTAATGTAAGCTTTTTGTACAAATCTATGCAAACATTGAAAGTACGAAAGTTGTTGAGATCCATATATTATATAATACAATAATGCCAGGTACAATTAGCATGCGCAAACGTTGGGTAACCAACTAGCTGACGTGGAAAAAAAAAAAGAAAACAAAAAAGTAAAAATGTTGATGAAAAAAGCAAATAAAGAAAAAAAGGAAAGAAGAAAGCGAGAAGCAAACAAAAAGCTTAGATTTTCTTCTTCTTCATGCGAGTAGCAAACCAGAGCACAATCAAAATTCCTATTACGTTGAAACATTTCTCCACCAAGAAAAAAAAAAACCCATCTCTTAGATTTCATTGTTAACATATTTTTTCCAAACCTATTTCCTAGATTTTTTCCAAACCTATTTCCTAAGGTTTTGCCAAACTCATTCCTTAGATTTTTTCCAAACTAATTTCCAACGTATTTTTGTTATTTCTTGTTGATCTTTCTAGATAAACCTCCATAAACCTCCATTTGTTAATGTTGGCCGGCTGTGAGTACTCCCAAATTCAAAATGGTTGCTATAACATAGAGTAAGTGTATGTATTTTGGGAAAACCCACTTCAATCAACTGTATAATGCAAGCATTTCGATGTGGTACTCAAAGGAGGGAGGGAGAGAGAGAGAGAGAGAGAGAGAGAGAGAGAGAGAGAGAGAGAGAGAGAGAGAGAGAGAGAGAGAGAGAGAGAGAGAGAGAGAGAGGAGGTTGCTTTGGGAAGGAGAAGGCTCACTGAAGGAGAAGGGAGGTAACGACAAAGGGGAGTAATGGTTTTGTCATGAAGGAGAATGAGGTAGAAAAAAAAGAAAGAGAATAATAAAAAATGGCATCCCTGACGGAAGCTTGCATTCATTACTCCGATTCCTCCGTCAGACGTCCACCAACACCAGTCTGCATGGCAAGAGATACACTTCCGATACATTTGGTTCCCTCCCTGTAAAATACACTGTAGCCAACATCTAATGCATTTGAACCAAGTGATGAAGCTGCTCTACACTCCTCAGTGGACTGGTTATAGAGCTTGTGGACTTGAGCTTGCAAATTGGAGCTTGGAGCTACTCTATCTTTTTATTTTTTTATTTTTTAAATCAAAGTTAGTGTCTTCCTTCCATTAATGTGGGTACACAATAGCTACCCAAACGTCAAACATCTAAAAAGAAGAATGGAGGGCTTTGGAGCACTATCATTTTTTATTTTGAACATGCATCTCACCATTTGGCAACTTCAGTTTTATAGCTATAGAGCACATCTTTAGTAGTAAGTTTAATTATCCTCATTCATTGTCATTTTCATTATAATGAATATGGTAATTTTATCAAAATCATACTTCGAAATGGAGGGGTGGCGACCAAAGGGGGACTCGATCTACGAAAGCGTGGGTTTCTTGAACTGGGATAGAGGCTATTTGAGGGAGGCAACGGAATGGGTTCTGAAACTGGAGGCTTGAAGACAAAACTGAAGGCTTGGCTTGAAGATGAAATTTGAAATGGGAGCCTCTGGCTTGAAGACAAAGCTGACGAAGACAGACTAAACTGACGAAGATGAAATTTGGACTGGGCTTCGGTTGGCTTGAAGACGAACCTTCAAGATGAAGGAGGTGTGACAAAGAGATGGGTTTCGGTTCGTGGTTTGAAGACCAAGCTTGAAGACGAAGTTTGAAGCTTGAAGACCGTTCTAATTTTATATAATGAAAAGGAAGCTGCTATTTTTTTATTTTAAAGAGCCACAACGTGGCATTTCACGTATAGCGGTAAGAGCGAGTGAGACGTTATCAGCAGTGGGTGTAGCATTTCTGATAAATTAACATAGAGAAAATTATTGCAAACCTGAACACCACTACCATTTCTACGTGGGGCATCGTCACTGCCAACAAGCAAGAATTTAGGAAATGAAAAATGCTACTCTTAACACTTTGGAGTTATTGTGTGATTTTTTATTTTATTTTTTAATTAGTAATTAAGGAAGTAATTTTTAATAATATTTGAATATTTTTTAATATTTTTTTAAAGAATATTTTTATTTTTTTAAAAAAATATTTAAAAATATTAAAAAATACATATAAGAAAAACTAATAATAATAAAAAAAAACTAACGGTAATTTTCAGGGAGCTAAGAGTGGTGTCTGTAGAGTCACCCTTAGAAAATTAAGAAGAAAAAACTAATTAAAAATTGATCTCAAAGACGACCGAATGTTTGTTTTTTCCTTTTTAGAAAAAATCTTCCTAGTAACTAATGTTTCACTTGACTGTCAAAAATTAAGACAAAAGTCTTTAATTTGTTCGCACGTAGCCGACTCTTTTCTTTTTTATTTTTCCCCCGTCTCTAACGAAGTTGCAATGGTAATATACGAATATTACGAACTTCCGTGATGCTGACCCCTACATTATCACTTTCAAAGTAATGTTTCTCTCTTTCTATTTCTCTATTTTAGGATGGGAAACTGTTAACTGTGGAGGATTTTTAGTATGTAGGCGAGCTTATCAATGTAGCCTGATACCAAACAAGCTAATTTGTAATACAGTTCAATACTAAAGTAACTTTTAACACCTAAAAAGGGCACTACAGAGAAATATTCATTTTCGGCTAGCTAGATGTTGAGGTTATTCGAGCCTTGATTGGTACTGTATCTGTATGGAGCTTCTGGCGATGGTCCAGTATGGTTGTACGACATCGACGCATACATATATGGCGGTGAGAAGTAAATAAATGCAAAGAAAGTAGAGAGACAATAATGCATAGATTTATGTTGTTCGACATAATGTCTATGTCTACGGGATTTTGGAGAGAAAAATATCCATTATAATATGCTTGTTTACAATCTCTCATGATCTCTTATTCTTGCTGTACAATGAAGATCTCATGGTTGGAAGCCTTGGCATGAGGTTAAAGAAGCTGGAAAAGTTTAAGGCGAAGAAGTCCCTCATTAGAAGTGGTCTGGTTCCTTTGATTTATCTTCTACTCCTTGTCTACTTTATGTCCCATTTTCTCTCATTTACATCTCATCCACACTTTTCCTCCTGATACACTTTCTTTCCTCAGCTTTTGTCTTCTCTTTATCCATTTTTCTTCTCTCATTATCTTCTAGTGAGGACCCTTTGATTGACTGGGCTCTTCATTTAGGTCTAGGCTAGTACTAACTTTGTCCATAAATTTGTATCCCATTTGATTACCCAATTACAAAGGCTCATAATTAAAAATGGGTCAGCCCATATTCACTCTATGGAATGTGTCATTTTCGTATCAGCTCTTGTACTTTGATAGGTTTAGTAAATGATATGATAAATTTCTATCCCATTTGATTACCCAATTACATATGCGCATAATTAAAAATGGGTCAGCCCATATTGACTCTACGGAATGTGTCATTTTCGTCTCAGCTCTTGTACATTGATAGCTTAGTAAATGATACGAGACGAGAAATGTTTTACACTTATCATAATTTTATTTTTAATTATAATTTAAATATAAATTAGTTTTTAATTTTAAATCTTTAATTTTTTTTCATCTAATTATTATAATCTATACAAACTTTAAAACTAAGTATAAAAATCAATATAATTTTTTCAAATTTACAAAAATATATATTTAAATAAAATTTAAACTTCACAATATTTTTATTTAATTTTTACTCTCTCACTTATTAAAATTTAAAATTACGTTTGAGTATTGAGGTATTTTGAGGTATTATGTGAATATTAATAAAAAAAATAATGATAAAATATTGAATAATAATAAAAAATATATAAAAAATAATAATAAAATAAAAAATAATAATTAGATATTCTTAGAATAACTCAAAATACCTCAATACCAAAGTAGACGTAGTAAAATGTATATACTCCAAAGATGTCTACAAAGTCTAACGACGAACAACAAAAGAGACCACATCTGGGTGAGTAAGCACGACAACGACGACCAAAAAAAATAAAACCTCTGTTGTGTCCTCGTGTAGTGTTCAGAAAATGAAACAGAAGTTTGGAGGGGGCAGACAACCCACGGGGACTCCGTCGCTGGCATGGTCGTGCGCTCTTATCGTGGTCTCGCTCCTCGCAGGCGCATCCGTTGTCCATAACACATATAAGCCCGATCTCGTAACTCTCTCTCTCTCTCTCTCCACACGATCTGCTTGATTAAATCTTTGACACAATGTTAATATCTTGGTATTTCTATCTTCGGAAAGTATTCTTTTAGGAGTGGTCTGAATTATGCGGGAATTCAAGGGACCATGACTTGTTTGATACAATGCCGTGTAAACAATGTGTCCGATTTGAGCTTTTAATCTCTTTTTCGACGACTACCCTTTCTTATAAAATTTCATGTACTCTACGATTTTGTGAGTAATTAGTCTTTGAAGTGTATTTCTCATACGCCACTGCGTGCAGACATTGCCTCCGGTCGAGAGTGTTAATGGGGCCAAGCTGAAACAAGCTGAAAAGGAATGAATTTGGTATTTTCGGCATTATGTTGGACCCGTATTGATTTCAATACAGTTTGAGAAGAAATGAGATTTGGTCTTTACTTGTCACAGAAGGCTCGGAAAAAAGATGCCGTCGCCATTTGATTCCAGGTATTCTTTTCTTGTCTTGATAATAGTTGTAATGGGTTTGAATTCTAAAGCTTGATAAATGTAATCCAGCCATTCCATCAAAGTTGTTCTTTTTAATCACCATCAAACATTTAACGCTCTGAAATCAATACCAACAACGAAAAAACAAGAAATTGCAGATTATATATTCAAATGTCCTGTTACAAGCATGAGCGATTGAATGAGTAACTGGTGTTTCAATAGGAAAAGTCGCTAGATCACTCCGGCGTGCATTACCTATTGTAGATGAATTTTGATAAAAGACGTGGGCTAACAATTGTTTGAATATTTTTCTGATACCTCCATTCATAGCATACTTCCAAATTTATAACCATGAGTTTACAAGGAAAGTATTATGACATACATGGAAATTAAGCAAAATTCAAACATAATTGTAGCTAATTGATTTATTCCCAACAAGGCAAGTTAGCCCTTGCAAACATTTATTCAAAGCGGTAAAATAGTTGCCAAAGTTACATAACATTCCACCCCTCTTCAAAACTTTCCTTATCCTCAAGGAAAAATTTTGGAAATTGAGCTTTGATCACCCATAGTCTACTTCTTCTTCTTCGTCCTTCATTACTTCTTCTTTAGAAAAAATTCTTTCGATTAAAAATAATTTTTTGCAATGATGGCAAGGCACAAAATTCTCGTTGCAATTAAAGCAGAGTCCCTTTCTCCTCTTTTATTGTAACTCACTAGGATTGAGGCGCCGAAAAGGTGGTGCTTTTGTTCTTGATAAACTTGCCGAAGGCAACAGGGGTTCCGTTGGTTCCATGGACTCAAATTATTTGGCCTCTACTGTCAATGGTTTCTTAGCATGTCTCGCTTCAAATAATCGGGCAAGGCCAATGGTGTTCGTGATGGAAGTTGGTCGAGCAACCTGTACATCAGTTCGCACCGGTTCTTTGAGTCCACTTATGAAACACCCCAGTTGATGAGTTGGGGCCAACTCTCCAACACGGCTAAGTAATTGTTCAAATTGCATTTGGTACTCTCGAACCGTTCCAATTTGCCGCAACTTGCTCAACGAACCAAAATGATCCTCGAACATTGTTGGTCCATACCAAATACGAAGTCCTTTTTTTAGCGCCTCACAGGATGTGATTTTTTCGGTATCTTTAAATAATTGGTACCACATCTGCACCTCCCCCCTCCAAGTGATAAGCAGTTAACGGTAATTTTTCAATCTTCTCCGTTTGTTGGTAGTCAAAAAACTGCTCCACCCGGTAGATCCAACTGCTCGGATCGTCCATGCTATTGTATCTTGGAAAGTCCAACTTGGCGAGTTTAGGAACTGCCGAGTTGTTCCCACCACCATAGTTCCTTCCATTTCTATTCCTTGACCCCGATCATTCTCCATCACCCGAACTCTTGTTGGCCAAAGAATCCATCTTCACACTTGTCTCCTCAAATTTTTTCATTAAGCGTTTCATAAGGTTTCCAAAATTAGCTATTTGTTGTTCCAAACGCTCAACTCGAGAGTCTGTCATGACCTGCTCTGATGCTAAAATGTCACGAGCACGAGCGACTGAACGAGTAACTAGTGTTTCAATAGGAAAAGTCGCTAGATCACTCCGGCGTACTTTACCTATTGTGGATGAATTTTGATAAAAGACGTGGGCTGTTTAATGAGGATCCCACCTCTACAAACAATTGTTTGAATATTTTTCTGACACCTCCTTTCATAGCATTCTTCCAAACTTATAAACATGAGTTTACAAGGAAAGTATTACTAGGAAAGTATTATGACATACATGGAAATTAAGCAAAACTCAAACATAATTGTAGCTAATTGATTTATTCCCAACAAGGCAAGTCGGCCCTTGCAAACATTTATTCAAAGCAGTAAAATAGTTGCCAAAGTTACGTAACATGTCCCAACTTCCAACAACCACAGAACGAAGAAAATTCGAAGTGCAAAAGAAAATACTCTAATTAAAGGTTTGGACGAATAGATTCAAAATAGTAGCATCGGAAACATGTTTGAGCTTCAGTTCCTTCATCCTTGCAGTCGTAGCTTGTAAGCTGCCATGGGAGACATTATTGACAACTGTAATCTTCTTGTTGAGAGAGGCTGCACAATTTCTTATTAGTGCCTAGATATTTAGGGCCCATATAATCGGATTGCAGATTAACTTCAACCCCAAAAGCTTTTCCTCAAATCGTTTTGTACTTTTTTATTACCCATACCAGTCAAGTTCGCAACTTGAACAGCGACTCCATATGCCACAGCTTCATCCGGGTTAATGCTCCTATTAAGCTCCTTCCCATCAAAGAAGTCCTGCAACAGCTGCTGAACCTTGGGAATTCTAGTAGAACCACCAGTAAGAACGACATCAAGCACACTTTTCGTGTCTATCTCAGCATCAGTCAAACACTTCTCCACAAGGCCTATCGAATTCCTGAATAAATCCATGTTGAGTTCTGCAAATTTCGCACGGGTAATATTTGAGCTGAAATCAATACCATCATACAAAGAATCAACTTCAATGGTAGCCTCAATTGCAGACGAGAATCGTCTTTGCTCTCTCACAAGCAGTTCTCAACCTTCTTAGAGCTCTGGCAGCTTATGTCTTTCTTGTGCCACCTTTTAAATATTTGAACAAAGTGGTTAACCATTCTGTTGTCGAAGTCCTCACCTCCAAGGTGTGTGTCTCCAGCAACCGCCTTCACTTCAAAACTACTATCCTCAACGGTAAGAAGTGAGATATCTGCAACACTACCACCCAAATGAAAGATCAATACATTTCTCTTGCCAATTCTACCCACGTTGTCAAGGTTGTAAGCAATTGCAGCGGCGGTTGGTTCATTGAGGATCTGCATGACATTAAGGCCCGCAATGCCACCGGCATCCATTGTGGCCTTACGCTGAGCATCATTGAAGTAAGCCGGGACGGTAACAACTGCGTTTTTCACCGTATTGCCTAGATAGGCCTCGGCAATCTCCCGCATCTTTTTTAGGATCATCGATGAGATTTCCTCCACAGCGAATTTTATATCTTCACCCTTATAACTTACCACGATCATAGGTTTGTCTTTAGAACCTTCAATGACCTTGAATGGCCAAAGATTGATATCATTCTGAACCAATGGATCACTGAATCTCCTTCCAATCAACCGCTTTGCATCTGCAAAACACTAAAGTGTAAGAAGCAGCAAATATAAATATCAAACTCTTCTAAAGTTTTAATTGGCATGGTTTTGTTTTTTTATTTGAACTGGTAAATTGGTTATTACTGCATTACATGGAATTAAGTTTTGAAGAGAAACATTTTTTTAACAGTTTGTAGGTCCAAATCCAATAAACATCTCATAAATACATGACGAAGGAAAAAAATGAAAAATTAATTGACACATATTAAGTTGTTGTTCACAAAATTGATGGATTTGCGTTTTAAAATTTTGAAAGTAATTATTGCTGATAGTTTTAAGGGAAGGTTTGGATTCAAAACTCATCCCAACTCATTTTATTTCATATAATCTAATCATTACAACTTTTACAAACTTTTATACAAAATACAATAAACAATTGAATATTTTCATATCTCAAAAAATATATATTAAAAAAAAATATTTTAACAATATTTTATTCAACTTTCATATTATTTTATCTCAATTCATTATCCAAACCTCCCTTTAAAATGCTAAATTCAATGATGATTAAAATATGCGCATACCATGAAATTTAGAAGTGACAATATGTGACAAGACCCGTTAATCCAATACGAACATGACACGATAATAACGGGTTTGAGTTTACTGTTAATGAGTTTGGATCAGAACTGGTTGACCCATTAAGACACGATTGCTTAACGGGTCAACCCGTTATGACTATGTTAAAATAGTGAAAATTATAATTATACTCTCATATCCAAAAGTAAAATTTTTGGTATTTTAATTTCGATATTTTTATTGTTTGGATTTTAATTTTAGACTTATAGTTAGTTTTATTTTTATTTTTTTATAGATATTGTGATTTTAACGTTTATATAAAATTATGGTAATCTTAATCAAGTCAAACGAGTTAATTTCGGATCTATTCAACCCATTAACATAAACGGTTGAAATGGGTCGGATCTTGTCGTGTTAAAGTTTGAGATTTTGACACAATAAGTTTAATAGGTTGTGTTCGGGTTAACCCATATAATTTAATATACATACTTTGACAATATACAAACACAACTCATTAACACGATTTTACACCACTATCATGAATACAGACTAGTGCTTGAAGTGAGAGAGAGACTGTCAAAAAAAAAAAGTGAGAGAGAGACAACACGCTTCTTGATGGTATTTACTATTTACATTAACACAAACTAGAACTAGACCTGATTAGAATTAAAACATGGCCCCAATATATATTTGCATGCTCTCTTGCTTTTTTATTATTGTTATTATTGTTGTTGTATCTTAAAACTAGGCTATGGCTATGGAGAATTAACGTACCAAAAAAATTTCTCAACAAAAAAATAAAAGGAATAAAAGAATGAGAAAAAAATGATTCTGAGCAATTAAGAAAGACTGAGTTCGTAGGGTTCCTCGCGACTTGGTTCTTGGCGGAATCACCGACCAAGCACCCTTTCTCGGTGAATGCAACATAAGACGGCGTCATTCTATTTCCCTGATCATTAACTATTATCTCTACTCGATTATTTTGCCACACTCCCACAAGCGAGTATCTCGTCCCGAGATCGATCCTTATTGCTGGGCCCTCCTTCCATTCTTCGGCCATTGTCGACTTCCAGATTGATCACGGTCTTGAAGCTAGTCTTTTTATGTCTCTCGCAGACGATGCTCTCTTTTTATAATTTCTTTACTTGCCCACGAAGTAGCTAGACGCCATCTGTAGAAGTTGCTTTTTCTCTTATATTTGCGCGGTGAATAGAGAATCAAAAAGAGAGAGTGCAAAGAGAATTTTTTTTTTTTTTTTTTTTTTATGTCAAAAAACTTTTTTTTTTTTTGGGGGGGTATGATTATATTGGTCGAGGGTTTGTTTAAGTTAATTGTTTTCGTCAAATTAGTTCATTTTTATTCAATTTACAGGAATTATTAGAGGGTTCTCGCCTGTTTCCTTTTTATATGCGTAATTTAACAGACATCATCTAATTTCTATTCTATTCATTTTTGCTGTGCATAAATAATTATTTCTTAACGCATTATTTATTATGGGACCTACTATAATTTTAAAAAAATAAAAAAAATCGACATTCCACGTCAATTATGTGTTGAGCGTGGTAAAGATAAGACTCACAAATAACTTTTTCTTCTTTAAGAGAACGCCATAACCTAAAAAAGAAGAAAAATACTAAATGTATTTAAAAAAAATTTAGTTTTCCATGTGTCATTTATTAATATGTTGAAAATTATAAAATCTAAAATTTAAAATTTAAAATTTNAAAAAAAAAAGAGAACATATACGCATTTAATCAAAACAAAAGAAACCGACGTGATCTCAAAAGAGTAAAGATTGTCACTTTAATATTATTAAATTTTGGAAAATACTAAATGTTTGTTTGGATAGAGAAATGGTCTCTTCTTATTTTATTATTATAATTTTTTTAAAGTTTTACATAAAATATAATAAAGAAAAGCTTGTATGCCACCCATAGTTGACAGCTACAGTGTACAACTGAGATTCTTTTTTTACTTAGTGATTAAAAAAGTGATTTTAAGTGTATTGACGGATTTTTTTATTTTTTAAAAATATTAAAAAATGTGAAAAGAAAAAAAAAACAAAAAGTGACTAGCGGTATAAACGAGTGGTGCTACTTAGGCGGCAAAATAGCACCGCTCAATATAATAAACAATTCAACTTTTTCAAATTTCAAAATAAATAATATTAAAAAATAATATTTTATTTAACTCATATGAAACTATCTCATCTCATTTTTACTCACTATCCAAACGAGACTAAATGTACTAATACTATTAACTTTGCTAAAATTTCTTCTAGTAAAATCATTGATAAAGATTCTCAAACCGTGCAGCACAAGTTTTGTCATTCTAATTTGTGAGAAACTATTACTTTACTTGGATACAGAAATGATTTTATCTTATATTATTTCATCATTATAATTTTTTTAAATTTTCAAATAAAATATAATAAATAATTTAATTTTTTTAAATTCTAAAATAATTATAATTTTATAAAATAATAGTCTAATAATATTTTATTAGTTTTATTGCTTTCCATTCGTGCAACTAATACCCAAATTTGACAACTCCAAAAAACAAAGATATGAAGTGTTCATAGAATTAATTTTAAAACGAAAAAGATAACTTTAAATGTATGGGAGTATCGTAAGATGTTATTATTACTCTCATAAATATCTTTTTTTTGGTAAAAATATAAAAAAGAGGGAGAACTTTTTTATACAATCATCACGGCAACGTCTACAAAAGAAAACAATATTGCTGAAAATAATAAAAATCTATGTATTATAAAGTAGATTATAATAAGATTCTAAACGTGACATGGCAATTACACATTACAGAAGAATATATTAAAATTGGACAATGTAAATATATTAAACTCAAGAGAGGTGTAGTTAAAAAAAAAAAAAAAACTCGAGAGGTGGTGTGAGAACACATGTATATGAATCTTTGGTCCAGTGATGACTGGTGGAATCATACGTGAAGGCACAAAAATATATTCGGACCACCATTGGGCCCGATGGCATGGCCCATTTGGTTATAGGCCTAGCTTATAACTCTTGTTTTTATCCTGAAAGCAGATTTAAGAAATCAATCGGGAGGATTAGGGTAGAATTCAGGCTTCGCCTTTGAAAAGAAATCTGGAAATCTCGTCGCATTTTCTATCAATAATTATTCTTCAAAGATTAGTTGACGTGGCTTCATTTGATTTGTTGAATATACTTTACAATAAAAATAATTTTATTATCTGACAAATCATATCAAATTACATTAATTTATGAGATTACTTTTGTATAATCCTTTTGTAATTAGAGTATTTTCGTTTTGGTTAATACTTCACTTTTCTCATACTCTTTGACTCTTTGTTCTCAAAATGGCGTATGAGTTTTTCCCACAACTTTCAAATATTCTTCAAAATTACCAAACTTCGTTCCATACTCTTAAATTTAATTCAATTCAATTTTTAATTATCGATCAGGTAACCATCTCGTAGTCCCGTGGGTAGGAACCGCCATTGTTATTTCTTTCTTCCTGTTTAGTGTTTTTAACTTTTTTTTTAAATATATTATTATAGTTTTTTAATTATAATTGTTTTAATTAAGAAAAATAAGATTTCTATGTGATAATCTTATTGATTGTCACATATTTTTTACTGATTAGAATGGACGAAATTTATAATGAAAGAGTTTGATTCAAAATTTTGCATAGGGGTATTATTTATAATTATTAAATAATTATCAGGAACACCCTAGGGTGCAGGGGCGGTTTAAGGCGAAATTTAAATTAGTATTTATAATTATAATATAATAAAATATAAATTATTATATGGAATATTTTTAAAATTTTTAATAAAATGAGATTTTATTTAAAATTATTAAATAATTTTTTTTGAATTTAAATTTAATACAACAAGTTAAAATGAGGTCTCAATACAAATTTCATTCCTCAATTTAGCAAAATCTTTAAAAAGTTTTTTAAAAATATAAATAATTTATTTTTTAAAAATATTTAATGTAGTATTATAGGGCCTTGCACACATTGAGAAATATACAAAATTATTTAAAATTTTATTTAATGAAATAGTTTTTATTTTAAAAAAAACTTAAAAAGAAATACATCACTTTTATTTTTGGGAGTCTTAGACTACGTTTGGATGTTGAACTGAGATCATAAAATATTGTTAGAATATTATTTTTTAATATTATTATTTTTTAATTTAAAAAAGTTGAATTATTTATTATATTTTGTATTAGAATTGAAAAAGTTGTAATAATGAATTGAGATGAGGCTAATAACCAAAGCGTAAATTCTCCCAAACAGTACGTAGTTATCCACAGTTTTTGCTAGTAAGCAATATTGAAAGTGAAGGACCTTAGTTCCTTAGTTCCATTCCGTCCAAAATATAATATAAACAACATCAAAAGTGTAGCACCTACAGAAATTCATTCAATCTCAACTAAAACAGAAAAATTAAAACACACCAGAACGAAATGCTCGTACAAGATAAAAGCAGAAAACTTTGAGCCATGGCAACTTCACTGGAACTTTAGCTACGGTAGACTCGGTATCCATTACAGTCGTCTCTTTGGTTGATGGGAGCTACTCAAGCTCCGTAAGCTTGTTCTCAAACTCAGCTGCCTCTGAAAATTGGATGTCATCTAAACACCGAATCACCCCGTCTATAGCAGCTTCAATCTTCTCCATACCAGTAGCGAAGAGAGTGGCACAAATCTTCTTATCATTAATAGTGTTCCTTATGCGGTAGACATAGTTCTCCAAATCTGCCTTAGCCTTAGCCCTCCCTCTACGCTCATCATCTTCAACCTTGTATTTCTCTGCATCCATGACCATCCTATTAATCTCTTCTTTGCACAGTCTTGCATTGTGATTGGTGATAGTGATGCTGCAACCCACGCCAGTGCTCTGTTCCACAGCAGAAACTTTCAAGATACCGTTGGCATCGATATCAAAACATACTTTCATATTAGCTACACCTTTGGGTGCTGGAGGGACACCCCGAAGTGTAAATTCTCCCAACCAGTGATTATCCTCGGCTATTGCTCTCTCACCCTCGTAAACCGAAAACCAAACTTCTGTTTGGTTGTCGTAGAGGGTGGTATAGTTTTCTTCCATCTTGATGGGAATGGTGGTATTCCTTGGAATCACAACAGACATCAGCTCATCTTCGCCCGCAAGTACCCCCAAGGAAAGGGGGGTCACATCCAAGAGTACAACATTTTGTACTTTTTCATTGCCCATACCAGTCAAGTTCGCAGCTTGAACAGCGGCTCCATATGCCACAGCTTCATCCGGGTTAATGCTCCTATTAAGCTCCTTCCCACCAAAGAAGTCCTGCAACGGCTGCTGAACCTTGGGAATCCTGGTAGAACCACCAGTAAGAACGACATCATGCACACTTTGCTTGTCCATCTCAGCATCAGTCAAACACTTCTCCACAAGCTCTATCGAATTCCTGAATAAATTCATGTTGAGTTCTGCAAATTTCGCACGGGTAATATTTGAGCTAAAATCAATACCATCATACAAAGAATCAACTTCAATAGTAGTCTCAATTGCAGAAGAAAGAATCCTCTTTGCTCTCTCACATGCAGTTCTCAACCTTCTCAGAGCTTTGGCGTTCCCACTTATGTCCTTCTTGTGCCGCCTTTTAAATATTCGAACAAAGTGTTAACCATTCTGTTGTCGAAGTCCTCACCTCCAAGGTGTGTGTCTCCAGCAACCGCCTTCACTTCAAAACTACTCTCCTCAATGGTAAGAAGTGAGATATCTGCAGTACCACCACCCAAATCGAAGATCAATACATTTCTCTTGCCAATTCTATCCACCTTGTCAAGGCCGTAAGCAATTGCAGCTGCAGTTGGTTCATTGAGGATCCGCATGACATTGAGGCCCGCAATGCCACCGGCATCCATTGTGGCCTTACGCTGGGCGTCATTGAAGTAAGCCGGGACGGTAACAACTGCATTTTTCACCGTCTTGCCCAGATAGGCCTCGGCAATCTCACGCATCTTTTTTAGGACCATCGATGAGATTTCCTCCGCCGCAAATTGTTTATCTTCACCCTTATAACTTACCATGATCATAGGCTTGTCTTTAGACCCTTCAATGACCTTGAATGGCCAGAGATTGATATCATTTTGAACCAACGGATCACTGAATCTCCTTCCAATCAACCGCTTTGCATCTGCAAAACACTAAAGCGTAAGATGCAGCAAATTTAAATATCAAACTCTTCCAAATTTTTGATTGGCATGGTTTCCTTTTCTTTTTTTTTTTGCTGAACTGGTAAATTAGTTATCACTGCATTAGCGAGAGGGAATTAAGTTTTGAAAAGAAGCATTTTTTAATAGTTGTAGGTCCAAATCCAATAAACATCTAATAAATACACGAAGGAAGAAAAATGAAAAAATCAATTGACACATATTAAGTTGTTGATGGATTTTCACATTAAAATTTTGAAAATAAGTAATGCTGAAATCTAAGTTTAAAACGCTAAATTTGAAAATGATTAAAATATGTGCGTATACCTTGAATAAAGACTGTACTTCAAGTGAGAGAGACACAACACGTTTAGATAGTAAAAAAACTAGAACTGTCATTGGTTAGAATTAAGAGAAATGGTACGACTCATAAACTGACATATTCTATAATACATTAAATCTATTTTAAAAATAAAAATTATTTTAAAATATACCGTACCACATTAATCCATGTCCTAACCATGGCCTCGATATAGATTTGCATGCTCTTTTACTTTTTGTATAAGTCCCATTGACAAGTCCCGCATAGGCTATTTGTAAAAAAGTGGATCTAGTATGAAAAAATATAATTTTTATTTTATTTTATTGGGACTCATATTTTTACAAAAAGTCTGAGATTTTTCTATTTAAAACTTGTACCTAGCATTATCCTTTCTCAACAAAAATATGAAAAAAAAGGTAAAAAAAAAGAAGTAGAAAACTGATTCTGAGAAATTACCAAAGACGGAGTTAGTAGGATTCCTGGCGACTTGGTTCTTGGCGGCATCACCGACCAAGCGCTCTTTTTCGGTGAATGCAACATATGAGGGCGTCGTTCTATTTCCCTGATCATTAACTATTATCTCTACTCGATCATTTTGCCATACTCCCACGCACGAGTAGGTCGTCCCGAGATCGATCCCTATTGCTGGGCCCTCCTCCCATTTGTCGGCCATTGTTGTCGATTTCCAGAGTGATCACGGTATTGAAGCAAGTCTATATGTCTCTCGGAGTCGATGGTCTTTTTATATAATTTGTTTCCTTGCCCACGAAGTAGACGGCATTTGTAAAAGTGCTTTTTCTCTCTGATATATGCGCACAGGTGAATAGAGAATCGAAAAGAAAAGAAAAAGTGAAAGCGAATTTTAGTACTTATTTGTTTTTTTAAGGATTATATTGGTCGAAGGTTTCTTTGTTAGATGATAAAAAATATAAAAAAATATCAATATATTAATAATCATTTTCTTAATAATTAAATAAACAAAAAATAGATGAAGTGTCAAAATGAGAGACAAATAAAATAGACAAAATATCATTTTTCTTTATTAAATGAATAGTACTATGTGCTTCTCCACATAGTGTGTTTCCGGTGTAAATTATATAAATATATATATTTGTTTTTTATTTCAAATATTTTTTAAACATGCTTTAAATATAAAAAAAAATCATTACACTAATAGTTACCTCTTTAATCATTAAGTAAAAAAATATTAAAATCTAAAATAAAATACATGAGTGGACAAATTGAGGGGGCATAGTATCATTTTCCTTGTTAAGTCTGTTTGGATTCAGAGTTAATCTCAACTCATCTCATATAATCTAATCATTATAATTTTATCAAATTTTCACTTAAAATATAATTAACAATTCAAATTTTTTAAATTTTAAAACAATAATAATATTAAAAAATAATATTTTAACAATATTTTATTCAATTTTAAATTTTCATCTCAATTCATTTCATCTCAACTCACTATCCAAACCTCACCTTAATTATTTTTATCAAATTACTTGACTTTTATTCAATTTATAGGGATTATTAAAAGGTTCTTGCTTGTTTCCTTTTTGGGTGGCTCTACAGTCATGCTGGAGCTCCCGTGGGATTCGTGATAGCATATTTATCTATGTTTTTTTTTTTTTTTTTAAATATTTTCACATGTATTTTTTTAATACTTTTAAATATTATTGTTTAAAAAAATTCACAACATCATTAAAAAAATATTTCATTAATTATTAAACAAAAATAAAAAATAAAAAAATTCCAACGGGAGCTCTGAGAAGGAAGAGTAGTATTATTCTTCCTTTTAACAGACATCATCTTTTAGAATTTCTATTCAATTTTCCGTACATAAATAATTCTTTCTTAACACATTATTTATTATGTGATCTTACTATAATTTAAAAAAAAATTAAAACATCAATATTTTAAAAAAAAATTAGCCTTCTATGTCAATTATGTGTCGAGTGTGTTAAAAAAGTGATTACTTTTTAATGGCATGTCCTTAGAAAATAATGAACATATGCGCGCATGTAATCGAAAGAGAAAAGAAAAAGACATGAACTCAAAAGTCAAAAGAGAATGAAGATTGTGACTTTAATATTATTAAATTTTGGAAAATAGTAATACAATTAACTTCGCTACAATTTTCTTTTGTGGTACAACTATTGAGAAACTATTGTTTTTATTGCTTTTCAGTCTACCCAAATTTGATTATTACAAAAACAGACATGAAGTTTGATCATATAATTCTTTTCAATACAGGCTGAGAAGGAATGAAATTTGGTCTTTACTTGTCAGAAGAAGCTCGGAAAAAGATGTCGCCATTTGATTATAGGTATTCTTTTCTTTTCTTTTCTTTTCTTGTCTTAATAACAGTTGTAATGGGTTTTAATTCTTAAGCTTGATAATTCTAGTCCAGCCATTTCATCAAAGTTGTTCTTTTCAATCACCATCATCAAACATTTTACCCTCTGAAATCAATACCAACAATGGAAAAAAAAAAAAAACACCAGAAATTGCAGACTAATATTCAAATGTTCCAACTTCCAACAACCACAAAAGAAGAAAAATTGAAAGACAAAAGGAAATACTCTAATTAAAGGTTTGGACGAATAGATTCAAAATAGTAGCACCGGTAACATGGTTTGAGCTTTAGTTCCTTGAGATCGTAGCTTGTAAGCTGTTGTGACAGACATAAGCATCGACAATTGTAATCCTTTGTAATCCAAAGTTCTTGCCCTCTCACCCTCATAAACCGAGATCGAAACCTCAGTTTGGTTGTCTGCGGCAGTGTTGTAAAATTCCTTAATCTTGGTTGGAATGGCAGTGTTCCTTGGAATCACAACAGAGATGTCACTTCCTCTAACCTCCACCCCTAGGGACAAAGGTGTGACATCTAAAAGCACAATGTCTCGAACTCTCTCATTACCCAATCCAGACAGCTTTGCAGCTTGAACAGCTGCTCCATATGCCACAGCTTCATCCAGGCTAATGCTTTTGCTAAGCTCCTTACCATCAAAGAAGGACTGCAACAGCTGCTGGACATTGGGAATTCTAGAAGAACCACCTGTAAGAACGACATCGTGGATGCACCTCTTGTCAAACTCAGCATCGGTCAAACACTTTTCCACAAGACGAATAGAACTCCTGAACAAAGCCATATTGAGCTCCTCAAACAATCAACATCAATGGTCGTTTCAATTTCAAAGGAAAGAATCATCTCTGCTTTCTCACAAGCAGTTCTCAACCTCCTCAAAGCTTTGGCGTTTCCACTAATGTCCTTCTTGTGCTGCCTTATAAATACATCCACAAAGTGCTTTACCATTCTGTTGTCGAAGTCCTCGCCTACAAGGTGTGTCTCCAGCAACAACATTCACCTCGAAAATATCATCCTTAATGTAAAGTAGCGAGACATCTGCTGTACCACGTCTACTTTTACACCGAAAATATATATACACGTCTACTTTTACAAATTTTAGAATACGACGTTAATTTTTCCGAATACACGTCTACTTTTACAGTTCCGTCAGGGAATTATAACTTTTTACTTAATATCAGAAGATTAATTGTACACAGCCATTAATTAATATCTCGAAAGATTAGTTGTATATGGAAGTTCAATCATTGAAAGAAAGAACGAAAGAATGAACTAGGGGTAACGCTACAAATTAATGGTCTCTTCAATTTCTGGTGTTTTTTTACAATACTTCACTTTTCTCATACTCTCTGACTCTTTGTTCTCAAAATGGTGTATTTTCCCACAACTTTCAAATATCCTTCAAAATTACCAAACCTTGTACGATACCTCTTAAATTCAATTCAATTTTAACTATCGAACAGGTGACCATCTGGTAATCCGGGGGTAGGGACCGCCATTGTTATTTCTTTCCTCCTGTTTAGTGTTTTTAACTTTTTTTAAAAATATATTATTATAATTTTTTAATTATATTATCTTCTTCTTTTTTTAACTAAGAAAAATAAGATTTCTATGTGATAATCTTATTGATCGTCGCATATTTTTTATTGATTAGAATGGACGAACTTTATAATGGAAGAGTTTGATTCAGATTTTTTCGTAGGGGTATTATTTATAAAGAAAAATTTGGGGACGACTATTATATTTTAATACGCTGATCTTTGGCCAAACCACGAGACCCTTGGATTCTAGGCCTAGCTTCTCCCACTCTTTATTTTTCTTTTTCTTTTTGCTTCTAAAAAAATCCCTTTGAATAATGATTTAAGTAATAGTTCAGGAATAGGGTGCAATTCAGGTCTGGCCTCAGAGAAATATTCCTTCAGTACCTATTGAAACCTTGCCCTCCTATGAGAAAAAAAGGAGAAAAAATTACCGAAACTGTAAGATTCTTGCTGGTTGATTTCAGAATAGTGTGGAAGAACGAATTTCTAGTGTCAAATGAGATCCCTAACCAGATCAAATCCTAGCAGCCCCAAAAGCGCCAGGCTAGGGCGTCGAGGCTCATCCTCATCAGTCCACAGCCAGTC
Organism: Pterocarya stenoptera; assembly: GCA_003123785.1. Classification (NCBI taxonomy): domain Eukaryota; kingdom Viridiplantae; phylum Streptophyta; class Magnoliopsida; order Fagales; family Juglandaceae; genus Pterocarya; species Pterocarya stenoptera. The sequence continues at coordinate 29,208 of QEOT01009116.1, forward strand.
CCAACTACCGTGGTTAAACTCCAACTAAACTTCCAGTTGTTCCTCTACATCGCTATCAAACCTTGACACACACAAATCAACACCAATAATGACTATCAAGTTACAGAGCATGCAAAAATACTACCATTAAAAGGTTGCAAAAACAAAGTCGGAATGCAGAGTCACTATAACAATCATCCCTCTTTTTCGGTAAGGAGGTGATCAATTGCAGTGTTATTTAGCGTTTTTGGCAATGATGGGATTGCAGATTAACTGAAGCCCTATCAGCTTTTCCTCAAACTCATCTGCCTCTGCAAGCTGGTTCCCATCTAACCACTGAATCACCTGGTGAACAGCACCTTCAATCTTCTTCTTACCTGTGGGGGCAAGCTTTGCACCATTCTCCTTGTCATTGACAGTATTCCTCATTTCGTAGGCATAGTTCTCCAAAGCTGCCTTAGCCTTAGCCTTCTCTCTATACTTATCATCTTCAACCTGGTACATCTCTGCATCCTTGACCATCCTATTAATCTCTTCCTTGGGCAGTCTTGCCTTTTCATTGGTGATTGTGATCTTCTGACTCGCACCAGTGGTTCTATCCCGGGCAGAAACATTCAAGATGCCATTGGCATCGATGTCAAAGCAAACATCGACACTAGCAACACCCCTGGGTGCTGCAGGAACACCATAAAGTGTAAATTCTCCCAACCAGTAGTTATCCACAATTCTTGCTCGCTCACCCTCGTAAACGGCGACTGCCATGTTAGTTTGGTTGTCGCTCAAGGTAGTGTAATTCCTTTCCATCTTGGTTGGAATGGTAGTATTCCTCATAATCACAACGGACATGTCACCATGTCGGGTCTCCACCCCAAGGGACAATGGGGTGACATCGAAGAGCACAACGTTTTGTACTTTTTCATTATCCATACCAGTCAAGTTCGCAGCTTGGACAGCGGCTCCATATGCCACAGCTTCATCCGGATTAATGCTCCTATTAAGCTCCTTCCCATCAAAGAAGTCCTGCAACAGCAGCTGAACCTTGGGAATTCTAGTAGAACCACCAGTAAGAACGACATCATGCACACTTATCTTGTCCATCTTTGCATCAGTCAAACACTTCTCCACAAGCTCTATGGAACTCCTGATTAAATCTATGTTGAGTTCCGCAAATTTTGCACGGGTAATATTTGAGCTGAAATCAATACCATCATACAAAGAATCAACTTCAATGGTAGTCTCAATTGCAGAAGAAAGAATCCTCTTTGCTCTCTCAAAAGCAGTTCTCAACCTTCCTAGAGATCTTGCGTTTCCACTTATGTCCTTCTTGTGCCACCTTTTAAATATTTGAACAAAGTGGTTAACCATTCTCTTGTCGAAGTCCTCACCTCCAAGGTGTGTGTCTCTAGCAACAGCCTTCACCTCAAAACTACTCTCCTCAATGGTAAGAAGTGAGACATCTGCAGTACCACCACCCAAATCAAAGATCAATGCATTTCTCTTGCCAATTCTATCCACCTTGTCAAGGCCATAAGCAATTGCGGCGGTAGTTGGTTCGTTGAGGATCCACATGACATTGAGGCCTACAATGTCACCGGCATCCATTGTGGCCTTACGCTGAGCATCATTGAAGTAGGCAGGGACGGTAACAATTGCATTTTTCACCGTCTTGCCCAGATATGCCTCGGCAATCTCGCGCATTTTTTTTTAGGACCATCGATGAGATTTCCTCAGCAGCGAATTGTTTATCTTCACCCTTATAACTTGCTACGATCATAGGCTTGTCTTTAGAACCTTCAATGACCTTGAATGGCCAAAGATTGATATCATTCTGAACCAACGGAACATTGAATCTCCTTCCAATCAACCGCTTTGCATCTGCAAAACACCAAAGCGTAAGATGCAACAAATATAAATACCAAACTCTTCTAAATTTTTTATTGGCAGGGTTTCCTTTTTTTTTTCTCTGAACTGGTAAATTAGTTGTCACTGCATTAGCCAAGGGAATTGAGTTTTGAAAAGAAGCATTTTTTAATAGTTGTAGGTCCAAATCCAATAAACATCTAATAAATACACGAAGGAAAAAAATTGAAAAAATCAATTGACACATATAAAGTTGTTGTTCACAAAATTGATGGATTTTCGCATTAAAATTTTGAAAGTAATTAGTGCTGATTAGGTTAAGTTTGGATTGAGAAACACTCTCAACCTATTTCATCTCATTATTATATATTTTTTTTAATTTTCACACAAAATACAATAAACAATTCAATTTTTTAAATTGTAAAATAATAATAATATTAAAAAATAATATTATAACAATATTTTATTCAACTTTTATCTTATTTCATCTTAACACACTATCCAAACCTCTCGATTGGTTTAGATAGTGAGATGAGATGTGATGAGATGATTTTATATGAGTTAAATAAAATATTGTTAAAATATTATTATTTTGAGATTTAAAAAAATTGAATTGTTTATTATATTTTGTGTGAAAATTTAAAAAGATTGTAACGATGAGATGAGACCATCTCTTAATCCAAACAGATCAAAAACTAGAACTAGACCTGATTAGAATTAAATAACTACCCATCTATTACCTAAATGCATTTCAAGCTTTTTTTATTTTTTTTATCATTTTCTTTTAAGTATTTGTTTAACACCTTTAATCGTTAAGAAAGAATTAAAAAAATATATAATTTGACGATTCCAAAAAACAAAGATATGAAGTTTGTTCATAGAATTATTTTTAAAACGAAAAGGATAACTGTAAATGTATGGGAGTGAGATCGTAGATATTATTATTGACTCTCATAAATATCTTTTTTTTGGTAAAAATATAAAAGGAGGGAGAACTTTTTTATCATCACGGCAACGTCTACAAAAGAAAACAATGTTGCTGAAAATAAGAAAAATATATTTATTATAAAGTAGATTATAATAAGATTCTAAACGTGACATGGCAATTACACATTACAGAAGAATATACTCAAGGAGAGGTGTATTTAAAACAAAAAAAAAAAAACTCAAGAGAGGTGGTGTGAGAACACATGTATATGAATCTTTGGTCCTGTGATGACTGATGGAATCATACGTAAAGGCACAAAAATATATTCGGACCACCATTGGGTCCAATGGCATGGCCCATTTGGTTATAGGCCTAGCGTAGAACTCTTGTTTTTATCCTGAAAGCAGATTTAAGAAATCAATCGGGAGGATTAGGGTAGAATTCAGGCTTCGCCTTTGAAAATAAATCTGGAAATCTCGTCGCATTTTCTATCAATAATTATTTTTGTGTAGAGAACAGGCCTAAAGTACTCTGAGTTCAAATCACCGACTTAATAAATTTTTTATATTTATTTTAGAGAAATGTGCAGTTTTACAGTTCCGCTACTAAATCAGGAAATTATAATTTTTTATTTAATATCGGAAGATTTACTGTACATAGCCACTAATTAATACAGGCAGAGGCAGTAAAGTCATTTTCTTGAAAGATTAGTTGATGCGGTTTTATCTGATCCGTTAGATATATTTTATAATAAAAATAATTTTATTATTGATGAATCATATCAAATCACATCAATTTATGAGATTACTTTTATATAATTCCTTTAATTAAAATATTTCCCTTTTGGTTAATACTTCACTTTTCTCATACTTTTTGACTCTTTGTTCCCAAAATGGCGTATGAGTTTTTCCCACAACTTTCAAATATCGTTCAAAATTACCAAACTTCGTGTCATACTCTTAAATTCAATTCAATTCAATTTGTAATTATCGATCAGGTGACCATCTGGTAGTCCGGTGGGTAGGGACCCGCCATTGTTATTTCTTTCCTCCTGGTTAGTGTTTTTAACTTTTTTTAAAATACATTATTATAATTTTTATTTTTAGTAAGAAAAATAAGATTTCTATGTGTTAATCTTATTGATTGTCATATTTTTTACTGATTAGAATGGACGAAATTTATAATGGAAGAGTTTGATTCAAAATTCTTCATAGGGGTATTATTTATAATTATTAAATAATTATCAGGAACACCCTTTTGTATAGTGGCGGTTTAAGACAAAATTTAAATGAGTTATTTATAATTATAATATAATAAAATATAAATTATTATATGGAATATTTTTAAAATTTTCAATAAAATGATATTTTATTTAAAATTATTAATTTTTTTTAATTTATATTTAATATAACAACTTAAAATGAGACCTCAATGCAAATTTTATACCTCAATTTAGCAAAATCTTTAAAAAAAATTTAAAAATACAAATAATTTATTGTATTAAATATTAAATGTAATATTATGAGGCCTTGCACACATTGAAAAATATAAAAAATTATTAAAATTTTATTTAATGAAATGATTTTTTATTTAAAAGAAATTAAAAAAAAAATACATCACTTTTATTTTTGGGGGTCTTACATAAGGTGGGGCCTTAGGCAATGGCCTCACTGTTGAGCCGGCTTGCTTAGGTGCTGCAAGAATGCCACAAAGCGTAAACGTCTCGTTTGTTTTTGTAGATAGGACGAGTTGAGATTAAAGTTAAAAAAATAATAAAATATTGTTAGAATATATTTTTTTAATATTATTTTTGTTTTGAGACTTGAAAAAATTGAATTATTTATTTTATTTTATATGAGAATTTGAGAAAATTATAAGAGTTAAATTAGATGAGTTGTCAAAACAAATTAGATAAATTACAATCATGTTATGGGAGTCAGCTAGACCAAGAGCAAGCTTTGCAAATCTGTAACAGTAAATTAAGTTTCTGATCGAGCCCCTGATTAATTAATAGGTTGGGAGCCAAACTAACCAACCCATATTCACATTGGCTAATTTATATATAACCAGCCATTAATTCACTAATCTGACCCACAAATATAAGGTGAAATTTATGTGTACGTGATCTTTGTGTTTCTTCATAAAATGGCCAGCAATATGAAGATTATGTGGTCTACAGTTTTTGCTAGTAAGCAATATTGAAAGTGAAGGACCTTAGTTCCATTCCGTCCAAAAATATAATATAAACAACATCAAAAGTTTAGCACCTACATAACGTTATTTTTTCACAAATTCATTCAATCTCAACTAAAACAGAAAAATTAAAACACACCAGAACGAAATGCTCGTACAAGATAAAAGCAGAAAACTTTGAGCCATGGCAACTTCGCTGGAACTTTAGCTACGGCAGACTTGGTATCCATTACAGTCGTCTCTTTGGTTGATGGGAGCTACTCAATAACTTATTTGTTATCACAACGTTTTGCAATTATCGGGTTGCAAATTAACTCAAGCTCCGTAAGCTTGTTCTCAAACTCAGCTGCCTCTGAAAATTGGATGTCATCTAACCACCGAATCACCTCGTCTATAGCAGCTTCAATCTTCTCCATACCAGCAGCGGCGAGCGTGGCACAAATATTCTTATCATTAATAGTGTTCCTTATGCTGTAGACATAGTTCTCCAAAGCTGCCTTTGCTAAAGCCCTCCCTCTACGCTCATCATCTTCAACCTTGTATTTCTCTGCATCCACGACCATCCTATTAATCTCTTCATTGCAAAGTCTTGCCTTGTGATTGGTGATAGTGATGCTGCAACTCACGCTGGTGCTCTGTTCCACAGCAGAAACGTTCAAGATACCGTTGGCATCGATATCAAAACATACTTTGAGCTTAGCAACACCCTTGGGTGCTGCAGGGACACCCTGAAGTGTAAATTCTCCCAACCAGTGATTATCCTCAGCTATTGCTCTCTCACCCTCGTAAACCGAAAACCAAACAGAAGTTTGGTTGTCGTAGAGGGTGGTATAGTTTTCTTCCATCTTGATGGGAATGGTGGTATTCCTTGGAATCACAACAGACATCAGATGATCTACCCCAGCAAGTATCCCCAAGGAAAGGGGGGTCACATCCAAGAGCACAACGTTTTGTACTTTTTCATTACCCATACCAGACAAATTCGCAGCTTGAACAGAGGCTCCATATGCCACAGCTTCATCGGGGTTGATGCTCCTATTAAGCTCCTTCCCATCAAAGAAGTCCTGCAACATCTGCTGAACCTTGGGAATTCTCGTAGAACCACCAGTAAGAACGACATCATGCACACTTTTCTTGTCCATCTCAGCATCAGTCAAACACTTCTCGACAAGCTCTATCGAATTCCTGAATAAATCCATATTGAGTTCTGCAAATTTGGCACGCGTAATATTTGAGCTGAAATCAATACCCTCATACAAAGAATCAACTTCAATGGTAGTCTCAATTGCAGAAGAAAGAATCCTCTTTGCTCTCTCACAAGCAGTTCTCAACCTTCTTAGAGCTCTAGCATTTCCGCTTATGTCTTTCTTGTGCCACCTTTTAAATATTTGAACAAAGTGGTTAACCATTCTGTTGTCGAAGTCCTCACCTCCAAGGTGTGTGTCTCCAGCAACCGCCTTCACTTCAAAACTACTATCCTCGATGGTAAGAAGTGAGATATCTGCAGTACCACCACCCAAATCAAAGATCAATGCATTTCTCTTGCCAATTCTACCCACCTTGTCAAGGCCGTAAGCAATTGCAGCGGCGGTTGGTTCATTGAGGATCCGCATGACATTGAGGCCCGCAATGCCACCGGCATCCACAGTGGCCTTACGCTGAGCATCATTGAAGTAAGCCGGGACGGTAACAACTGCATTTTTCACCGTCTTGCCCAGATAGGCCTCGGCAATCTCACGCATCTTTTTTAGGATCATCGATGAGATTTCCTCCGCAGCAAATTGTTTATCTTCATCCTTATAACTTACCACGATCATAGGCTTGTCTTTAGAACCTTCAATGACCTTGAATGGCCAAAGATTGATATCATTCTGAACCAACGGATCACTGAATCTCCTTCCAATCAAACGCTTTGCATCTGCAAAACACTAAAGCGTAAGATGCAGCAAATATAAATATCAAACTCTTCTAAATTTTTGGTTGGCATGGTTTCCTTTGTATTTTTTTTTTCTCTGAACTGGTAAATTCGTTATCACTGCATTAGCGAGAGGAAATTAAGTTTTCAAAAGAAGCATTTTTTAGTAGTTGTAGGTCCAAATCCAATAAACATCTAATAAATACACGAAGGGAAAAAATGAAAAAAACAATTGACACATATTAAGTTGTTCACAAAATTGATGGATTTTCACATTATAATTTTGAAAATAAGTAATGCTGATAATCTAAGTTTAAAACGCTAAATTTAAAGATGATCAAAATATGTGCATACCTTGAATAAAGACCATGAGAGACAAAACACGTTTAGATAGTAAAAAAATTAGAAGTTAGAATTAAACGAAGCGGTACAACCATAAATTAAAAAACCCACAAATTGACATATTCTTAAATCTACTTTAATAATAAAATTAATTTTGAAATATACCGTACAACGTCAAGTCACGTCTTAACCATGGCCTTGATATAAATATCTTAATTAAATTAAAAAAAAAATTCAATACACTTCAAATTCCTTTCTTAGTAACTAAGTAAAAAAAAAAAAAAAAATTAAAATTTATTTTTTTAATCAAGCGGTCAACTTGAGCGGTACATCGTGGGAGGTAGTTTTTTCCTAAAAATAAACTATGGCTATGGAGAATTAATGTACCAAAAAAATTTCATAAAAAAGAAAAAAAGAATGAAAGAATGAGAAAAAAATGATACTGAGAATTTACCAAAGACGGAGTTAGTAGGATTCCTGGCGACTTGGTTCTTGGCGGCATCACCGACCAAGCGCTCTTTTTCGGTGAATGCAACATAAGACGGCGTCGTTCTATTTCCCTGATCATTAACTATTATCTCTACTCGATCATTTTGCCATACTCCCACGCACGAGTAGGTCGTCCCGAGATCGATCCCTATTGCTGGGCCCTCCTTCCATTCTTCGGCCATTGTTGTCGATTTCCAGAATAATCACGGTATTGAAGCAAGTCTAGACTCTATATCTCGCCCGGAGACGATGGTCTTTTTATATAATTTGTTTCCTTGCCCACGAAGTAGACGGCATTTGTAAAAGTTGCTTTTATTCTGACATTTGTGCACAGGTGAATAGAGAATCGAAAAGAAAAAGTGAAAGGGAATCTAGTACTTTTTTTTATTTTTTTTAATGTGATTATATTGGTAGAAGGTCTGAATCGTCTGATAAAGGAAAATGCAGTGGACTCCCTCGAATTTACTTATCAATCTTACCGTTCAAAAAAATTTTTTTTAATTTTTTACTTGAAAGTAATTATTAATGAAATTATAAATTTTTTATATTTTTATTAATAATTAAGAATGTTAAAAAATATACGAAATTTTTTAATAAATAATAAATAATAAATTTATAACTAGCGGTACGCTGAATAATAAATTTTGGATGGCCTGCTAGAACCATTCTTTGTTAAATAGATAGTGTTATTACGTCTCCTCAATTTGTCCACTTGCTATGTCTCTAATATAAATTATTTTCTTCTTTTTTCTTTTTACTTTTTATTTCAATCATTTTTTAAACATGTTTAAATATTTTTTAAAAATAAAAAACTATCAATACATTAATAATTATTTCCTTAACAATTAAGTAAAAAAATATTAAAAATTAAAATAAAATATATGAGCGGTCAAATTGAGGGGGCATAGTATATTTTCCTTGTTAAAAGGTCCGTTTGGATTCAAAATTAATCTCAATTCATTTCATCTAATCATTAAAACTTTTTCAAATTATCACATAAAATATAATAAACAATTCAAAATTTTCAAATATCAAAACAATAATAATATTAAAAAAATAATATTTTAATAATATTTTATTCAACTTTAAAGTTTCATCTCAATTTATTTCACCTCAACTCACTATCCAATCATCACCTTATTTTCGTCACATTACTTCACTTTTATTCAATTTATAGGGATTATTAAAAGGTTCTCTCCTGTTTTACCCTCTGAAATCAATGCCAACAATGAAAAAACAAGAAGTTGCCTATAAAAAAAAAAAAAAAAAAAAAAAAAAAAAAAAAAAAAAAAAAAAAAAAAAAAAAAAAAAAAAAAAAAAAAAAAAAAAAAAAAAAAAAAAAAAACAGAAATTGCAGACTAATATTCAAATGTTCCAACTTCCAACAACCACAAAACGAAGAAAACTCGAAAGACAAAAGAAAATACTCTAATTAAAATTTAGAGGTTTGGACGAATAGATTCAAAATACTCGCACCGGTAAGTTGGTAACATGGTTTGAGCTAGTTCCTTGCGATCGTAGCTTGTAAGCTGTTGTGGCAGACTTAAGCATCGACAACTGTAATCCTTTGTTGAGGGGGGCTGCACAATATTTTATTAGTGCCTAGATATTTTGTGCCCTTATAAGTGGATCGCAGATTAACTTGAGCCCTAAAAGCTTTTCCTCAAACTCAACTACCTCTGCAAGCTGGATGCCATCTAACCACTTGATCATCTGGACAACAGCAGCTTCAATTTTCTTCTTTTGAGCTGAGGCAAGCTTGGGACATACCATTATCATTAATAGTGTTCTTCATCCTGTAGGCAAAGTTCTCCAAAGCTGCCTTAGCCTTTGCCCTCTCTCTACGCTCTTCATCTTCAGCCTTGAATATCTCTGCTTCCCTGACCATTCTATTAATCTCTTCACTGGACAGTCTCGCCTTGTGATTGGTGATGGTGATCTTGCAACTGGTGCCAGTTGTCTTCTCTTTAGCAGAAACATTCAAGATACCATTAGCATCGATATCAAAGCAAACTTTGAGATCGGCAACACCCCTTGGTGCGGTAGGAATGCCCTGAAGCTCAAATTCTCCTAACCAATTGTTATCCAAAGTTCTTCCCTCTCACCCTCATAAATTGAGATCAAAACCTCAGTTTGGTTGTCTGCGGTAGTGGTGTAAAATTCCTTCATCTTGGTTGGAATGGCAGTGTTCCTTGGAATCACAACAGACATGTCACTTCCTCCAACCTCCACCCCTAGAGACAAAGGTGTGACATCTGAGAGCACAATGTCTCGAAGTCTCTCATTACCCAATCCAGACAACTTTGCAGCTTGAACAGCTGCTCCATATGCCACAGCTTCATCCGGGTTAATGCTCCTATTAAGCTCCTTTCCATCAAAGAAGTCCTGCAACAGCTGCTGAACCTTGGGAATTCTGGTAGAACCACCAGTAAGAACGACATCATGCACACTTTTCTTGTCCATCTCAGCATCAGTCAAACACTTCTCCACAAGCTCTATCGAATTCCTGAATAAATCCATGTTGAGTTCTGCAAATTTTGCACGGGTAATATTTGAGCTGAAATCAATACCATCATACAAAGAATCAACTTCAATGGTAGTCTCAATTGCAGAAGAGAGAATCCTCTTTGCTCTCTCACAAGCAGTTCTCAACCTTCTTAGAGCTCTGGCGTTTTCGCTTATGTCCTTCTTGTGCCACCTTTTAAATATTTGAACAAAGTGGTTAACCATTCTGTTGTCGAAGTCCTCACCTCCAAGGTGTGTGTCTCCAGCAACCGCCTTCACTTCAAAACTACTATCCTCAATGGTAAGAAGTGAGATATCTGCAGTACCACCACCTAAATCAAAGATCAATGCATTTCTCTTGCCAATTCTACCCACCTTGTCAAGGCCGTAAGCAATTGCAGCGGCGGTTGGTTCATTGAGGATCCGCATGACATTGAGGCCCGCAATGCCACCGGCATCCACTGTGGCCTTACGCTGAGCATCATTGAAGTAAGCCGGGACGGTAACAACTACATTTTTCACCGTCTTGCCCAGATAGGCCTCGGCAATCTCACGCATCTTTTTTAGGATCATCGATGAGATTTCCTCCGCAGTAAATTGTTTATCTTCACCCTTATAACTTACCACGATCATAGGCTTATCTTTAGAACCTTCAATGACCTTGAATGGCCAAAGATTGATGTCATTCTGAACCAACGGATCGCTGAATCTTCTTCCAATCAACCGCTTTGCATCTGCAAAACACTAAAGTGTAAGATGCAGCAAATATAAATATCAAACTCTTCTAAATTTCTGATTGGCATGGTTTCCTATTTCTTTTCTTTTTTTTCTCTTAACTGGTAAATTAGTTATCACTGCATTAGCGAGAGGGAATTAAGTTTTGAAAAGAAGCAATAGTTGTTGGTCCAAATCCAATAAACATCTAATAAATACACGAAGGAAAAAAAATGAAAAAACAATTGACACATATTAAGTTGTTCGCAAAATTGATGGATTTTCACATTATAATTTTGAAAATAAGTAATGCTGATAATCTAAGTTTAAAACGCTAAATTTGAAGATGATTAAAGTATGTGCATACCTTGAATAAAGACCGTGAGAGAGACACAACACGTTTAGATAGTAAAAAAATTAGAAGTTAGAATTAGAAGAAGCGGTACAACCATAAATTAGAAAACTCACAACTTCAAGTCAAGTCTTAACCATGGCCTTGATATAGATTTGCATGCTCTCTTACTTTTTATTATCATTACTGTTGTTGCATCTTAAAAATAGACTACGGCTATTGAGAATTAACGTACTAAAAAAATTTCTCAACAAAAAAAAAATGGAAAGAAAAAATCAAAGAATGAGAAAAATGATTCTGAGAAATTACCAAAGACGGAGTTAGTAGGGTTCCTGGCGACTTGGTTCTTGGCGGCATCACCGACCAAGCGCTCTTTTTCAGTGAATGCAACATAAGACGGCGTCGTTCTATTTCCCTGATCATTAACTATTATCTCTACTCGATCATTTTGCCATACTCCCACGCACGAATACGTTGTCCCGAGATCGATCCCTATTGCTGGGCCCTCCTTCCATTCTTCAGCCATTGTTGTCGATTTCCAGAATGATCACGGTATTGAAGGAAGTCTATATGCTCTCGGAGACGATGGTCTTTTTATATAATTTGTTTCCTTGCCCAGGAAGTAGACGGCATTTGTAAAAGTTGATTTTACTCTGATATTTGCGCACAGGTGAATAGAGAATCGAAAAGAAAAAGTGAAAGTGATATTTGTTTAAGAATTAAGTTGATTGTTTTCGTCAAATTACTTCATTTTTATTTAGTTTACAGGGATTATTAAAGGTTCTCGCCTGTTTCGTCTTTATATGTGTAATTTAACAGACATCATCTTTTAGAATTTCTACCCTTTTTTGCTGTGCAGAATTAATTATTTCTTATGGGACTTACTATATTCAAAATAACAAATAAAAAAATCAACATTCCCCGTCAATGATATGTTCAGCGTGTTAAAGATGAAACTTACAAATAACTTTTTTTCTTCTTTAAGAGAATGCCAAGACCTAAAAAAGAATCAACATATGCCCATTTATCAAAACAAAACTGAAACCGACGTGACCTCAAAAGAGTAAAGATTGTGACTTTAATATTATTAAATTTTGGAAATGTACTAATACTTTTAACTTTTCTAAAATTTCTTCAGACCAGTACAATCATTGATAAAGATTCTCAAACCGTGTAACACAAGTTTTGTCATTCTAACTTGTGAGAAATATTTATTTGGGTTTAGATACACTTGAAATGAAATGAGAATAGATATTTTAAATTGTATTTAAATAAAATATTGTTAGAATATAATTTTTAGTATTATTTTTATTTTGAAATTTGAAAAAGTTGAATTGTTTATTATATTTTTACATAAAAATTTAAAAAAATTTTAATGATTGAGATGAGATGAAATGAGATGAGGTATAAATTTTATGTAAATAAACGGAGCCTTAGGGCAGGTTGGGGTAAGAAATTCTTCAAAATTCTTATCTCATATTAAGTCATCATTACACATTTTTCAAATTTTAATACAAAATATAATAAACATTTTATTTTTTTCAAATTTCAAAATAATAATAATATTAAAACATAATATTTTAAACTTTTAAACAAAATACAAAATTCTCATCTCACCCCTTAAACTTACCCTTAGTTTTTTTGCTTTCTATTCGTGCAACTAATACTCAAATTTGATGATTACAAAAAACAAAGATACGAAGTTTGTTCATAGAATTATTTTTCAAATGAAAAACATTACGATAAAATAAAATAAGATGAGATGAGTTCAGATTAAAATTAAAAATTAAATAAAATATTGTCAGAATATATTTTTTAATATTATTTTTATTTTAGAATTTGAAAATTTTGAATTGATTATTTTATTTTGTTTGAAAATTGAAAAAAATTATAATGATTAGATAAAATGAAATGAATTGAAAAAAGTTGTAAAAATAAATGAGACCTAAATGAATGGGAGTGAGATTGTATATATTCACTCTCATAAATATCTTTTTTTTTGGTAAAAATATAAAAAGAGGGAGAACTTTTGTATACAATCATCACGGCAACGTCTACAAAAGAAAACAATATTGCTGAAAATAATAAAAATCTATGTATAAAGTAGATTATAATAAGATTCTAAACGTGACATGGCAATTACACATTACAGAAGAATATATTAAAATTGGACAATGTAAATATATTAAACTCAGGAGAGGTGTAGTTAAGAAAAAAAAAAACTCAAGAGGGGTGGTGTGAGAACACATGTAATGAATCTATGGTCCAGTGATGGCTGACGGATTCATACGTAAAGGCACAAAAATATATTCGGACCACCATTGGGCCCAATGGCATGGCCCATTTGGTTATAGGCCTAGCGTATAACTCTTGTTTTTATCCTGAAAGCAGATTTAAGAAATCAATCGGGAGGATTAGGGTGGAAATCTCGTCGCATTATCTATCAATTTTTGTGTAGAGAACAGGCCTAAAGTACTCTGAGTTCAAAATCACCGACTTAATAAATTTTTTTGTATTTATTTTAGAGAAATGTGTAGTTTTACAGTTCCGCTACTAAATCAGGAAATTATAATTTTTTATTTAATATCGGAAGATTTACTGTACATAGCCACTAATTAATACAGGCAGAGGCAGTAAAGTCATTTTCTTGAAAGATTAGTTGATGCAGTTTCATCTAGTCCGTTAGATATATATTTTACAATAAAAATAATTTTATTATTAATGAATCATATCAAATCACATCAATTTATAAGATTACTTTTATATAATTCCTTTGAGATTAAAGTGTTTCCCTTTTAGTTAATACTTCACTTTTCTCATACTCTTTGACTCTTTGTTCTCAAAATGGCGTATGAGTTTTTCCCACAACTTTCAAATATCCTTCAAAATTACCAAACTTCGTGTCATACTCTTAAATTCAATTCAATTTTTAATTATCGATCAGGTGACCATCTAGTAGTCAGGTGGGTAGGGACCGCCATTGTTATTTCTTTCCTCCCGTTTAGTATTTTTAACTTTTTTTAAAATACATTATTATAATTTTTTTTTTTAGTAAGAAAAATAAGATTTCTATGTGATAATCTTATTGATTGTCATATTTTTTACTTATTAGAATGGACGAAATTTATAATGGACGAGTTTGATTCAAAATTCTTCATAGGGGTATTATTTAAAATTATTAAATAATTATCATTAACACCCTTTTGTGTAGTGGCGGTTTAAGGTAAAATTTAAATGAGTTATTTATAATCATAATATAATAAAATATAAATTATTATATGGAATATTTTTAAAATTTTCAATAAAATAATATTTTATTTAAAATTATTAATTTTTTTAATTTATATTTAATATAACAACTTAAAATGAAACCTCAATACAAATTTTATACCTCAATTTAGCAAAATCTTAAAAAAAATTTAAAAATACAAATAATTTATTGTATTAAATATTAAATGTAATATTATGAGGTCTTGCACACATTGAAAAATATAAAAAATTATTAAAATTTTATTTAATGAAATGGTTTTTTATTTAAAAAAAATACATCACTTTTATTTTTGGGGGTCTTACATAGGGTGGGGCCTTAGGCAATGGCCTCACTATTGAGCCGGCTTGCTTGGGTGCTGCAAGAATGCCACAAAGCGTAAACGTCTCGTTTGTTTTTGTAGATAATATGAGTTGAAATTAAAATTAAAAAAATAATAAAATATTGTTAGAATATATTTTTTTAATATTATTTTTGTTTTGAGACTTGAAAAAGTTGAATTGTTTATTTTATTTTATATGAGAATTTGAGAAAATTATAATAGTTAAATAAGATGAGTTGTGAAAACAAACTAGATAAATTACAATCATGTTATGGGAGTCAGCTAGACCAAGAGCAAGCGTTGCAAATCTGTAACAGTAAATTAAGTTTCTCATCAAGCCCCTGATTAATTAATAGGTTGGGAGCCAAACTAACCAACCCATATTCACATTGGCTAATTTATATATAACCAGCCATTAATTCACTAATCTGACCCACAAATATAAGGTGAAATTTATGTGTACGTGATCTTTGTGTTTCTTCATAAAATGGCCAGCAATATGAAGACTATGTGATCTACAGTTTTTGCTAGTAAGCAATATTGAAAGTGAAGGACCTTAGTTCCATTCCATCCAAAAATATAATATAAACGACATCAAAAGTTTAGCACCTACATAACGTTATTTTTTCACAAATTCATTCAATCTCAACTAAAACAGAAAAATTAAAACACACCAGAACGAAATGCTCGTACAAGATAAAAGCAGAAAATTTTGAGCCATGGCAACTTCGCTGGAACTTTAGCTACGGCAGACTTGGTATCCATTACAGTCGTCTCTGTGGTTGATGGGAGCTACTCAATAACTTATTTGTTATCACAACGTTTTGCAATTATCGGGCTGCAAATTAACTCAAGCTCCGTAAGCTTGTTCTCAAACTCAGCTGCCTCTGAAAATTGGATGTCATCTAACCACCGAATCACCTCGTCTATAGCAGCTTCAATCTTCTCCATACCAGCAGCGGCGAGCGTGGCACAAATATTCTTATCATTAATAGTGTTCCTTATGCTGTAGACATAGTTCTCCAAAGCTGCCTTTGCTAAAGCCCTCCCTCTACGCTCATCATCTTCAACCTTGTATTTCTCTGCATCCACGACCATCCTAT
Source organism: Pterocarya stenoptera (assembly GCA_003123785.1). NCBI lineage: Eukaryota > Viridiplantae > Streptophyta > Magnoliopsida > Fagales > Juglandaceae > Pterocarya > Pterocarya stenoptera. The sequence goes on from QEOT01009116.1 coordinate 45,178, forward strand.
TAATCTCTTCATTGCAAAGTCTTGCCTTGTGATTGGTGATAGTGATGCTGCAACTCACGCTGGTGCTCTGTTCCACAGCAGAAACGTTCAAGATACCGTTGGCATCGATATCAAAACATACTTTGAGCTTAGCAACACCCTTGGGTGCTGCAGGGACACCCTGAAGTGTAAATTCTCCCAACCAGTGATTATCCTCAGCTATTGCTCTCTCACCCTCGTAAACCGGAATCCAAGCAGAAGTTTGGTTGTCGTAGAGGGTGGTATAGTTTTCTTCCATCTTGATGGGAATGGTGGTATTCCTTGGAATCACAACAGACATCAGATGATCTACCCCAGCAAGTATCCCCAAGGAAAGGGGGGTCACATCCAAGAGCACAACGTTTTGTACTTTTTCATTACCCATACCAGACAAATTCGCAGCTTGAACAGAGGCTCCATATGCCACAGCTTCATCCGGGTTGATGCTCCTATTAAGCTCCTTCCCATCAAAAAAGTCCTGCAACATCTGCTGAACCTTGGGAATTCTCGTAGAACCACCAGTAAGAACGACATCATGCACACTTTTCTTGTCCATCTCAGCATCAGTCAAACACTTCTCCACAAGCTCTATCGAATTCCTGAATAAATCCATGTTGAGTTCTGCAAATTTGGCACGCGTAATATTTGAGCTGAAATCAATACCCTCATACAAAGAATCAACTTCAATGGTAGTCTCAATTGCAGAAGAAAGAATCCTCTTTGCTCTCTCACATGCAGTTCTCAACCTTCTTAGAGCTCTAGCGTTTCCGCTTATGTCTTTCTTGTGCCACCTTTTAAATATTTGAACAAAGTGGTTAACCATTCTGTTGTCAAAGTCCTCACCTCCAAGGTGTGTGTCTCCAGCAACCGCCTTCACTTCATAACTACTATCCTCAATGGTAAGAAGTATCTGCAGTACCACCACCCAAATCAAAGATCATTGCATTTCTCTTGCCAATTCTACCCACGTTGTCAAGGCCGTAAGCAATTGCAGCGGCAGTTGGTTCATTGAGGATCCGCATGACATTGAGGCCCGCAATGCCACCGGCATCCACTGTGGCCTTACGTTGAGCATCATTGAAGTAAGCTGGGACAGTAACAACTGCATTTTTCACCGTCTTGCCCAGATAGGCCTCGGCAATCTCACGCATCTTTTTTAGGATCATCGATGAGATTTCCTCCGCAGCAAATTGTTTATCTTCACCCTTATAACTTACCACGATCATAGGCTTGTCTTTAGAACCTTCAATGACCTTGAATGGCCAAAGATTGATATCATTCTGAACCAACGGATCACTGAATCTCCTTCCAATCAACCGCTTTGCATCTGCAAAACACTAAAGCGTCAGATGCAGCAAATATAAAT
>QEOT01009119.1:14276-36040 GCA_003123785.1 Pterocarya stenoptera
CCCCCCCCCCCCCCCCCCCCCCGGCCCGGCCCGGCGGCCAAAAAAAAAATCGGTAACAGTGGGAGTAGCCACTGGTCAGTGAAGATCATAGCGCCTACGATTTCCACTAAACAAGTAAGCAGCAATTAATGGATCTGCCTTATATTCCACGATAAAGGGTTAAACACTAGCAGCAACAGATATTGCAGATCCAAAAGAGAGAAACACGTAAAACAAAACAGGAAAAAAAAAAATAGAAACACGCAAAGACACTATCGTAAACAGGATTAGAAAGAAGAGCCACAAGTACCTTAATCTCAAGGAATCTTTTCGACGTGTTTTCCGTTGGAAAGCTGCACACACCAATGCAGAGGGTTTAAAATAATATAACTTCCAAGAAAAGAGAGAATTTCACTAGGAAAAGGAGACGAGGCCCAATCATTTGACCCTGGGCTAGGCTTGGGCTCGGATAAAATAATATTTTCAAGGAATTAAAGTTGAATTAGAATATTGGGCCGAGCCGGCCTACGATTAATCGAAAAGATACGGCTCTGGGCTGGGCTTGCTCTCTACGTCATATTATAGTATACATTTCTTCACTAAAATTTTATAAAAATGATATTTACAGTAGTAGAATATGCAAACATCTTGAAATCACTTTAAAAGAGAGTAATACTACATATAGTTATGACGTATATAAGTGTCGTGCAGTTGTTTTAAAAAAAAGTAGGATCCATTATTAAAAAAATTAATTTTTTTTTTTATGTGGGTCTCGTATTTATTTATTTATTTTAAAGTGATTACACAGTGTTTGTTCACTCATAACTGTAACTATTATTTCTCTTTACATATTCATTTGATCTTCATCGTGAGCCTCATTTCAAAGATTGGTTGCTTCTCCTTGGGAAGTTATTGTTAAATGATTGCTTATTTCTAGAGATGTAATCGATCCGATTCAGTCAGGTTTTTGACAAAATCTTGGACCGAATCGAAATGACCGGCTTTGTATTTTTCAAAACCGATTACGCCCCGGTTAACCTCATAAACTAGTACTTCTGGTTTAATCAGTTTCCGGTCTGATCTGGTCCAATTTTCATTTTTTTTAGAATGTAAATTTGATATGTTGTCATTAAAAATCTGTTTAAAAAAACTGCTTTATAAAAATCTATTATACTTTTATTAAAAAATTTGCTTTATTAAAAAAAATCTGCTTCATCTTTACTAAAAAATCTGTTTTACTAAAAAAAAATTGATTTACTATAAACTGCTTTCAAAATTTTGCTTTACATACTAATAGTTTCTGACGAATAGTGACGATATATCCAGGGGGTCGGAAAAGGTGAAAACTTATTGTCTAGTGCCTATTATAAATTTATATAGTTTAGTATATTACAAATGTTCATATTTAAGAATTAAGATTAATATTTTATGTTATAATTGATCAAATTTTCATTTTTAAGTTTAAACTTTTACTTTTTAATAATATTATCTTATATATAATTATATTAATAATAATATAATTTATTAATTATACATTATATATAAAACTTATATATAAAATATTAGTTTTTATATATATATTTATCAACCAGTCCGGTCTGGAAAATCTTAAAATTAGAACCAGACCGGTTCCAGCCAATTTACCGATTTTAGAAACCGATTTCAGACTGGATCAGATCAAAATCAATAAAATCGGTTCGGTTTGGACCGATTTACTGATTTTTCGGTTTAAATTTACACCCTACTTATTTTTCCAAGAGAAGTTATTCATGTGAAGCTTCAACGCGGATCTTAAATCAATCATTAAGTTTTCTAAATATTTTAATTAGGATGGGTTCAACAAACCAACTCTTAAAACATTAAATATCCCACAAGAAAGTTGCTGTTCTTGACTCATGATATACGTTGAAGGCCGGCTTTACGTTTTTTTGTATTTTTTTTTAGCCCTTTCTAATTCTCCTTGTTAGTATCGTTAACCTACATGTTTAATAGTTGTATTATGTTAAGTATGAGTTAAATAGGATTAATAGAATCATAAAAACTTCAGATCCGCTAGTGATCTTCATAAAAACATCATTGCCTCGCTAGCTAGCTACCTCTTTCATGAAGGGTACTATTCAAGGATCGAGTCTCTAGAACTTAGAAAAAATAAAATTGAAAATTTGAGTCTCAATGGGAAGTTGTTAAATCAGAGAGGAAAAGATTGGTCCTTTTCATGAGGATTTAAACACATATTATAGCCAAAAAAAAAAAAAAAAGGCTAGCTTTTGTGTATGCATGGAAAGTGGGTTCCATGCGTGAATAGCCAGCCATGATCCATCCACTCAATCGAGCATGCTTCATGAAGATAACATAGCTAATTATACGCATAAATATTAGAAGGTGCAGAAGTGACCAATGAATGCTAAAGTGTCTTTTGCCAAATGAACGCTTAATTTCATGCCTTAAATCTCCATTAATACTACCATATATCCCATCTTGGATGGGAGTTGTCTTTATCTCCGGTCCTCGCATCTTTTTATTTACTTAAAGATGCTCATATCATTAGGCTTTGTGGACCGATGATTATGATCTTTTTATTTCCTTTGGGCACAGGTCATGACCAATCATTATGGCTTGACATAACATGGATCATAATTGTGAAATCGATTATTACGAAATTAACACGTAAAATATTTAATTAAATATTATGTTGTGTAGAGTTAATGTTTGAATTTAATATCTCATTTTGATATTATGTAAAATTATTATTTATTTTTAAAGTTTAGTTGATAGAAAGAATTAGATTTATTTATTTATATTATATTTGTAATATAATATATGCTGCATGATTGAATATATATATATATATATATCATAAATAATCAAGGACAAGTGGTCGTCTCGCTACAAAAAGAAATGGAAAGAAACTTAACAGTAAAAAATTAAAATAAAATAAATAAAGAAGAGGAATATGAATATGATGTGACCTGTACATGACGAATCACGATGTTGCCAAACCAAACCTCGAGTCCTATAAATAAATTAATTTAAAGTGTATAAAAATAAATAAATAAAACTTTACGTACAGGGATCTTTCACCGTTTCCGATTTGTTCTTCTTTGTCTCAATTATTGTCTTTCTTTTGGTCCCTTTCGGGTAGGAAAATTCAAAACGAAACAGTATTTTAAATGGAAGAACGAAAATAAAAAGGAAATAAAAATTAGAAAGCAATAGTTTTCGTGGATGCAGTGAATTGTGAAAAAGTAAAAGGAATGTTATTTATCATTTTAATTTTTATTATTTTTTTATTATCTTATTATATAGTATTAGATAATTAGATACTATTTATTATATTTTATTTATAAATTTATTATTAATATCACATCATGAGATGATAAGAAAAATAATGATAAATTTACTAAAAAGTACATATCAGAGGAAAATGTAATAATATGGATACGTATGCTAACGTTTCGTGTCATATATGTCTACTACAATAAAATCATTAATTCCTCTTGAAAAATAATATTTACAGTCTTAAAATATGTAATTTTGTATACTCTTTTGAAAAAATTAAATAAATTTAAAACTTACATAAAAAAATTATTTTTTTAATAATAGATCTTATTTTTTTCAAAAACAAAGAAAAAAGAGTGAAACTTGGACACTCGAATTAAGTATATATACCTAGCAATACTCATTTCTCCCTCCAAACTTAAAGTCCGAATTCATAATCTAATGCCCTAAAAAAAATTCCATAATCTAATGCATGGAATATCTAAATATAATCTGTTTGTAATGTCAACGACCTTTAGAGTGGCATGATACTGTAATTGTAAAGAATAATATTTATTTATAGGGATTGAGTATTTAATTTGCTCATGCTAGCAGATTAACCCTGGAATAAACCATGGGGACCAAGGTATTGAAAAATAAAAAAATCAACTGACTTTTTTTTTTTTTTTTTTTTTAATGCAAACGATACAAGAATCTCCGTACGTAGTGGCATTTCAGAAATAAAAAACCATTTTTGTTCAAATATAAAATATAAATTAGGTATGTTGTTCAAGTATAGGTTATGTTTAGATTTAGATATGAGTTAAAGATGGTTTTAAATGAGTTAAATAAAATATTATTAAAATATTATTTTTTAATATTATTATAGTTTTAAAATTTTAAAAAATTAAATTAATTATTATATTTTATATAAAAATTTGATAAAATTATAATAAGTCTCAATAAAACCGGAGAAATGAAAAATAGAAAAGAAAAAAATTATTATATATATGCGCATCAATCCAAGGATCATAATTTTTTTTATGGGCAGTGCCCGAGACGGTTCGATAAGAATAAATTTTTATTATTATTTTTATACACTTAAATATTTTTAAAAAAAATTATAATATTATTAAAAAAACCTTTATGAATTATTAAATAAAAAATATATATTTGTGGGGACCGATCCAACTTTCAGTCAAGTGGCATTTTTGTTTTTTTATTTCCCCTTGCATTCAAACCCGTCGTACGTACTACGTAGTAATAATATAGTAGAATTTATCTGCACACTTTCCTGGAAGCTAGGATTCGTACGACCAATAGCCTGCACAAATTTTAAACAGAAATACTAAAACTATCGAAGTTGGGTCACGGCAGTGTATCCCGATTAATTATTTTATTTTATTTTTATTTAATAATTCAAAAAATATTTTCTAATGATCTTATATTTTTTTTAAATTTTTAAAAATTTTTAAAAAATACATATAAAAAAATCAGAAAAATCAAAAACATGAAATAGACCCAAATTTGGGTCCGGCTGTAGTTTTACTCAATTTTAAATATATAAGATCTGTACAGTCTTTTTCTAAAAAGTAGATCTTATTATAAAACATTTAAAAAATTATTTGGTAACTGTCTGTACAGTCTTCTTTATTTTTTTTCTTATTTTTTTCAAATGTACGTTATATTTGTCTATTTAAAATTTGTATAAAATTATTTAATTTTTATTGATATGTTAAAAAATTATGAAATTTGAATTTTAAAAAAAAAACTAACAAAACGAATCTATAAGTAAAATTGTAAGTACATGTAGTACTACTCTTTAATTTTATAACATATTTTTAATAGCTTATTATATCAATCATTCAAATGAAAAGTTAAGTTAAATGGACCATGTCAATTAATATAATTAAATTAAAATATAATAAAATTAAATATGAAAAGTAATATATTAAAAATAATCAGAAAACTATAGACGAGCTTGTTCAATTTTATAAACAATTTCAAATGGTAGAGAGCTAGATTTGACCCTTTCAAAATAATGAACTAAGGACTGGCTTCAAATTTTCAATTCATGACAGATTTAAATCTATTATTTAATGACATTAGAGAAAGAAAGCAATTATAGTTAATTTAAAGTTTTTAATTAATGGAATCGACACAAAAATGACAAGTCATGTTTTAGAATACATCTATAATGTTCATATTAATTAATTTGATGTAAGTAGGGTAAATCCAACTTCCGAGTTAGATAATATTAATCGAATAATTCTATTTGAAGATGTTTACGCCACACATAATTTATATGAAATAATTTAACTAATTATTTTTATAGAAAAAAATTATACAAAATAATATAATATATCTTTCTCTCTTCAGAATTGAATTTTGTAAAATAAATTAAAAAGATTATATTCAATATTGAAAAAGTATAAAGTTGGAAACCAATGCTATTAATACGGTCATAGACTCATACGTTGTGATACAACCCAGTGACTCCCTCGTAGCAAACCATCATTGCTTTCTCCAAGCTGGTTGATCTGTGTCAACGCCGTTAGTTTCGCCTGATCTTCTCGAGCTCGAATCTGCATCAAAATCCCAGTTCTCTGGATCCCCTCGGTTCCCGAAGGTGATCGAAAACTTGCCCTCTTCTAGTTACCTCGAAATGCTCCAGTTCAACACCATAAACAAGAAAAAAAATGTTTTCTTGCTGATCCTCTCCTCCACAAACACTTCCTCCGTTGTTCTTGAGCCTATTAATGGAATATACGTATGACCAGACACACCACAAGAACGAAGACGAAGACCAACACGAGGAACACTCTAAGCAAGAAAACTTGTTCACAAAGCGTAAAGCTCTCTTTTTGGTTCTGCCCAACTGCTCGCCCACCCCGTTTACGATCTACTAGCTAGCTTTGGTTCATAATATTTGTATCAGAAACTTTGACTCAAATGGCTTCCTACTCTTATAACTCCAATTCTTCATTTGGTTATAACCCAAATTATTCACTCCAGTCTGATCATTTTGAGAGGCTGTTCGACCCTTTTCCTCACGGTGTAGAAGGTTTTGATGGGGTTATTATGCTTGGCGGATCAGCGCTATCTCACTCGTTAGTTTTGGATCCCGAGAAGGGAGAGCTTGTGAAAGCCCCGGTAAGAGTTGGAAAGAAAGGGTTGTCGGAGGCGAAGGCTTTGGCGACTTTGAAGAGTCACAGTGAGGCAGAGAGGAGGAGAAGAGAGAGAATCAACGCTCATCTCACCACTCTTCGTGGCCTGATGCCCGTCACTGAAAGGGTAAATTTAATTATATTTCTGCGTTGTTCATCATCAACAATAGTAGCACAATGAATTAATCGAGTGTCGTCGTAATAAGCGATGGTGCTAATTAGTAATAGACACAGATCTGTTCATTTATGTCGTCGTTGGGTTCTTGGTTTGCCTAAATTAATGTTGAGCTTTAAAGATTCGAGAATTTGATGAAAAAGGGAAGCATTTAATGATCCTGGTAAATTTAATTAATGCTTATTTTTCCGTGCCCTTTTCTTCCCGCAACAAGAAGTAAATTTAAATTAACTATCAGATTTTCATCCGGTGCTATAATTGTTGAAGAAAATGATGTCTGTTGCTGGTATGGTATTTGCTAGCAGCTTCAGCTGTGAAATATAATTGCAGGGGCCATTCAATAATGCCCATCCATGTTTTATAGAAATAAATCGTTTGAATCGGTTAAGGTAGTGCTGATGGAGATTCATTGCTATTCTTAGATGGACAAAGCCACGTTGCTTGCTGAAGTAATAAGCCAAGTGAAAGAATTGAAGAAGAATGCAGTTGAAACAAGCGAAGGTTTTCTCATTCCCATGGATGCTGATGAGGTGAGAGTTGAGCCTTGTGATGATGGAGCAGGAGATGGAATAATGTCTTACAGGGCATCTCTCTGCTGTGATTACCGACCGCAGTTTTTCTCTGATCTAAGACAGGCCATTGATCCCCTTCAGCTTGAGATGGGGAAGTCGGAAGTTTCAACCTTGGGTTGCCGGGTGAAGAACGAGTTCGTTTACGTTTGCTGCAAAGGTGACAATATTAATATGACAGAATGCCAAGGTCTTGCAGATAATGTCTACCAAGCCCTCACTTCTGTAGTGGATAAAGCTTCTGTCGTACCAGAATACTCCCCAAGTACAACACTCCCACCTAAAAGGCAAAAGGCCTTTTTCTTTGACACCACTTCATCATCTAGCTCATCCTGAAACTCTAGCTACGCATATGTTATCATGTGGGTGATTGATAGATCAGCTCTTCTACATACCACCGGCTCATGCAACCTTTGGGTAACCGGCTGTTCCACGTCAGCTGATATATTTAAAAAAAAAAAAAAAAGAGGAGGAGAGAAAAGTATATGAGAAACGGGAGGGAAAAATTCATTTCAATACAGCAATAGAAAACGTGAAGCTCTGTTTCCTCACTGCGTTGTCGTTGTCTTTGGGTCTCCCGTGTGTGAATCGTAACTTCCTTTCCTTCCTCACTGCGTCATCTCCGTGTGTGAATCATAGGGTACCAGTTTGGCCAGTTTTACTTTTTATTTTTTTTGTGGTCCATTTACATTCGACCAGTTTGACGGAGAAGAAGGTAGATCTCGTCATGAGCGTGAAGAACTGGTAGATCGATCTTGTCGTTTTTGTAGTTTCAGGTTGTCTCCGTGGCTAGCTTCAGGTAATATGCAAATGATCAACCCCTCATATTTTGTTTGCTATTGAATTTATATTTTGGTTGTATTTGGGCATTTGAATGGGAGATTTCTGCATGGATTTGGCTGTTGAGGTTTTTCTTGCTAAGTTGCTTGCATCTGCTGAAAGGGCTTCATGTCTGAGAACAATGCATTTATGGTGTTCTTTACTTCCAAGCTGCCATTTTTTTTTTCTAGAAATAATGCTCCACTGGGTCTGGAAAGAAAAACTCGATCTCGGGTCTGGGAAGATAAACTTTGCTCGATCTCGGGTCTGGAAGAAGGAGAGATCGCCGCCGCCGTCGTCGTCTTCCTGTCTGGAAGAGAAACACCTACTTGATCTTTGGTCTGGTTTCTTTATGGTTTCTGCAAACTCAACCTTATCCTTCTCAATTTTTTTGTTCCTTTTGTTTGCATAGTGCATCCCATCAAAACAGAACAAAAATTTAGAAAAATCATGGAACATTCTTTTTCCTTTTTTTGGGTATTTTTGGTTTTAGGACTTTGAAAAGGACTGTCTAGTTTGAAGCATGATGGTAATTTAGATTTTGATTTGTTGTGTGAAGATTTCATCAAGATGGGTATATGAGCAAGGGGTTAGTGTTGTTGTGAAAAGTTTCAACAAAGAGATGATGAAAGAAAACTTAAGACATACTTGACTAGAAACTGAGTTCGAATGAGTTGCAGAAGATAAATGGAATTCCACAGCGCAGAGGACGTATTGCAAGTGGATTAATCTCTGATGAAGGCCCTTACAAGTCTCTTTTGGAGGAGATTGGCGTCGTTCTTAATGGGGATCGGAGCAGCTTCATTTCTGGGGCTTTACATCCTTCACAAGGATTACAGGGTTCCTAAGAGGCCATTTCCGAACAGGTCAAAGGAATCTCTAACTCACTTGATAGAAGAATTTGGGCTTTGGAAAAGTTAAAAGAAAATGAAATGTCGGAACCTGTGGGTACAACAGAGTAGGTGGGTGCATTAAGGCACGCAATTGCAATTTGATAACGTGGATGTAGGTCCAAGATGAATCTTACTGAACCCTTTCTGTTTAAGGAATAATTACAGCATATCTTTGTTGCATTACTCAAAACTGTTGATGAAAATAGCCACTTGAATTTGAATATTAGTGGCTGGAGCAAAAAACAAAAAAAGTCTCTTTCGGAGCTTTGGGATGGAGAGATCTAAAAGCAAAACTTGGAAGAGACCTAGAAGTAAGAAATCTTCTTATTCATTTTAAATGTATCCATTAAATCTTCTATTTGATGGTTTACCAATTGTATTCTATTTCAGAATATCTTATATTTAAGTACCAATTGTATCTCCTTTATTATACTGGCTTTGTTATAAGACATAGAACTAATAAAATCAACTAGAAAATACATCAACATGACTATATGGGATGCTTGAATTTTTCACAATGAAGTGAGTGGTTTCATTTTGTGTTCATTTACTGCACTGAACTGAACCTCCCTATTGCATTTATCTTGTTTGGGTGTTGGATATGCTGTTTGGAGGCATTGATTGCACTAGATATGTTAAGTTAGCTAAATAATAAAAGGCTTTCTTGGCTTTTCAATATTCTCAAAATAAAATAAATAAAAGACTTGAGTAATGTGACATGACTCAAAATAGTAATTGTGAGTCAAGAAAGTGTAAGTTCACAAAAATTTAAAATATTTGAGTGGTAATATCGATATCACATTAATATTTGAATATTATTTGTTACAGATGTAATTTGGGTTGGATGGATCACAACTGGTGCAACTTGACTTGAATGAATCACAACCGGTGTAACTTGACTTGGATGGATCACAACTGGCGGGAAAATGAAGTGGTTTATGTATTGAATGTAATTCATGGACTCATGACAATGCACCATTTTTGTATATTGGAACTCTGTAATGTGTATTGGAACCAATGGCTATATTATATTGGACAACTATTTGGATGGATAACTTTTTATTTGTAGTTATTTTTGGATGGTATGAGACTTTTTATATGTTGCAATATGATGTTGGTTCCAGGTGTTTTATCTCAATACCTTGAGTGTTTTAGACGATGGTAAAAAAATTTCTCTTTTAATTGATTCAAGCATCCACGATTCCATCACAATCAAATTTCTGCACAGGTTCCCAATTAATCAGAAAATTCACCAAAGCAATGTTCAACATGAGTCACATTGATTTGTGCACAGGTTCCTGTTTGTGTGGTTTTGGAACAATAAGATCACCACCTATTATTTCATGATTAAGTACTAAAGTTAACTCATGACAAGAACAAAAAAAAAAAAAAGGGAAAGCATTTCAGACATGGATTTACAAACCAATAAATGGACTTAAGTTATACATTTGTCAGAAACACAGACTTAAGTTCCGATCTATTTATAACTTAGATACTGTCAAATATTGTCAAATACCAAACAACATATACCAAGTTCTGAAATGACTTAGATACTATTAATTAACATGACACAACAACTACAAAAGCCCAATACAGCCAGAGTAGTGTGTGTGAATGCCTTATTTCAAGTTGATGCTCCAAAAGCACCAACTCTCTCTTCTCGATCTCAGCCTCTCTCTTATAGAGCTCAATCTCCCTCTTCTCGATATCATTGAGTTTCTTCTCAAACTCTTTCTCCTTCCGTAGCAGGTCATTTGTTTCTTTTTCTAAGTTGGTGCCCATTGTCTTGATTACTATCTGCAAAATAGACCAATTGTAAAGCAAAAAAAAAACAAATAATGTATAGTTAATAATGTAAAACATAGGGCATGTGGAAATCTGAAGGTTGTGTAAAACATAGGGCATGTGGCAATCATATAACTCTACACGTTTGAAATTTGATATTAATATTGATAATGTAGCAAGTGATCATGATCTCTCCCTGCTAGCCCATCTCTCTCGAGTCAAATCTCCTGGACAAAACCATATATATATGCATGGGCATGGCTGTCTTAAAGATACCATACCTGTCTTCATTGTTGTAAGCAAGATAAATTATGGTCTTTCCTATATCTTGTATTTTCTCTTTTGGAATTGTTCAACCTATCTGAACTCGATCCTTAATCATTGAAACATTCACAGTACTGCATGTAGATTTAGGGACAATTTGAAGTACATCATGAGTCAGAATTAGACACTATAACAGTAGTACTACTAGTACCACATCTGATCCAATTTTGATGTTTTTCTTAGAATTTCTAATGGTGGATATTGCACAAGTCCAAAATCAAGATTTCCTGCTATTTAAGTACAATACAAAATTGGTCACAACTATTTTTTTCCTCATTTTACACAAATAGATGCATAGACTTAGTAAAGAAACATGCAATTCACTCTTATCATCCCCAAAAAGTCATAAGATGGCTATTATCATTTGCTTAGGAAAGATCATGAAATACATATAAACACCTCATAGTGAAAGCGGCAAATAATTAGGATGAATTTGGATATTATGCCAAATTATTATCCAATATTGATTGAATAAGAGTATACATCCAGTCAACAAATATGGCTACTACCATATGTAAAGAGATATCCAGGTAGAAATAAAACAGAAGGAACAAGGCTACCACTAGAAAACAAAAGCTTGCCTGGATAGCTTCGTGGACATCAGTCACTATAGGAATGTCATAAGCTAGTTTTACCTTCTCAAGTATCTGCAGATAAAGAGTAGAAATAAAAATAATTTTAATCTTGGAATTTTACTAGGTTTTGAATATTAAATCTCAAAGTAATTAATCCATGTACAGAAAGAATAATAATTTCCTGTAAGTAGAATAATTTCCTTATTAATTGCACTATTTTCTACAATATGTACAAAACTTGCATGAAACGAACCTTTACTAGAAGATAATTACACAGGTATGCTCGATAGGATGAACAGGATGTTGCAGAGCAGAAAATAAGCAAGGCAAACAAAAATAAAGAAGGAATTAAAAATCTATGAAGATTAGAGAAACGCCATGGATCACAAAGTGTTAAAAATATTGTTCAAGAACTGAGTTGAGTTATAATGAAAAGCACATAATAAAAAGCACATAATGAAAAGCACATACCAAGCCAAACAATGGACATCTTAAAAATATTGTTCAAGAACTGAGTTGAGTTATAATAAAAAGCACATACCAAGCCAAACAATGGACATCCCCCTCTCTCTTAAACCAAAATAAGCTGTCGACTTATTGACCACCAAAGTTCCTCCATTGAGCATCCGAGATATCCTGCATCAAGGAAAATTTCTATGAAAAAGAAGGAAAGGGGAGGGAGAAACGCAGAGCTTGGTTAGGGTTTCTTTCGGTGTCGAAGGGGGAGGGAGAGCTTTGGTGTCTTCGGCTTCGAAGGGGGAGGCAGAGGATCAAAGGGAAGCTCAGAGTATCTCAGTTTCGTGGGAAGAGAAAAATCAACTAAAGAAGGTCCTTCGTCATCGGTCTTCGTGTGGGGATGGCGGAAGAAGAATGCTTGAAGATGGAAGGGAGGTCTGGAAATGGGGGAAAGGGAAAAGACGGAGGGAAGATGAAAAAGATGGGGGAAAACTCTTAGATGAAAATGAAAAGGGGAAGACTAACGAAGGAGGGAAAACGGTGTCGTATTCGGTGGTGTTTGTGGCTGTTTTCATGAGACAGAGCAATAAAATTGCCGTGGGTGGATCTGCGGCTTTCTCGAAGACGAAGGGCGAAGAAGAAGATGGACTGCCGTGGGTGTCGTTTTGGCTTTCTCGAAGACAAAGATGGACTGCTTTGAGTTGGGGAGAAGACGAGGCAAACTTCTGAAAGGAGAAGACGAAGGGAGAAGGAAGAGAGAGAGAGAGAGAGAGAGTTAGACGAAATGGGGAGACGAGGCTTCGGAGGGAAAGGAGAAAACGAGGAGTAATCAAAACGACGCCGTTTTTTATTTTTGCCACGTTGGACGCGATGCCGCAACAGGTACGCAGGGCGGTTGTATAAAGAATTTTTGTTGATAGATATTCTGCGTTACTTGTGAAGGCATATCTGTGTGGAACACATGATCGGGACTACTTGTTCCTCTTTGTAATCGCAGACAGGAAAGTAGGAAGGTATCATGTATTGACAGACATACGTGATTATCTTTTATTAATCCAAAAGTTCATACTGAGGGAAGATATATGTTTTAATTATTTTAATTGTATTTTTAACATTTTTTCTCACGTGTGAATCAGACTCCTCGTCAATGAGTGGGCCCAAATAAGAATGCAAGGTTGTCTTTTAATTATCAATTCCTCTTCTTGAACAACCCATCTACACTTAGCAGAATAACAGCCGCCAATTATAATTAGACACATAGGGAAGTGGCCTAAATGCACACACTACATATGCAAACTACATAAGCACACTTGATTAAAATCCATACCAAATGAAAAATCTCTTTCTGTGAAACCCCTTCCCCTCTGAAACCCCTTCCCCAGATCACAGCTCCTTGAACGACGGCAATCGTGAGAAACATTCGAATGTTGCCACCACCAAGCTCCGTCGCCGCCACCAAGATCCATCGCCCCCATTGGGATCTTGTCTCTCCATCTTTCTGGGCACCACAGTTGCAGTCGCCCACCACAGTAGCTGCCCACTCAATGGTTTGATTTTTGCACTTTCTAATTTTCTCTTGGTCTGCTTATAAGCACCATGGAGATAGAGAATATATATACACATCTCATAAATGGAGCACTACCAGAATAACCTCATCTTTCATGATATCGTAATTCAAGGAGACTCCACAGAAGGATATAAGGAAAAAGTTGAGCAAAAGTCCAAAAGGCAAAACAAAACATAAAAATAGAAAAAAGTGAAAAAGAAAGATTCAACATTTGAGGTTCTTTTTCTGGCAAGCCAATATTTTAGGCCTTCACAGTGCGATACAACAGAAAGATGTTCAAGCATTAAACAAGGTTAAATATACTCCTTCAAGATAAATAGGTGAAGGAAAGATGATGATCAATACAAATTCATGAGTATTCAATAATTGAGGGGCAAAATGTTTACTTTGGGTCTTTTTTTACAAACATTTGCTATTCATTTCTCTACTGCGTTATTAATTCATACGCCTACATATTTCCATAGCCCAGATTACAATCACCATAACAATGAGATTTACCTCGAAGACGAGACGAAGCATGATATTAAAAAATGAGGGTACTTTACACGGCATTTGCAAAAATGAGATTTACTTGCCTTGGTGAAGAACATCGGCAGGAAGCTCTCTCTCTCTCTCTCTCTCACAGTCAAGATTTGTCTCTTTTCTAGGTGTCGAGCTCCGTCCGTCGCGACTTTGGGGTCGAGCTCCATCCTACACCTGACTCAAGGGGTCGAGTTGCCGTCGTGGCTTGAAGGGTCGAGATCTCACTTTGGTTTGGGATGGAGTGGAAGAGGAAGATGGCACGAGAGGGCTATGAGGTTTTGGTCAGGTGTAGGCAGGCGCAAAAGATGTGGAATGAAAAATTTACGTGGAGAGCTGTTATTGAGAGGCTGTTATTTGACTATGAATAGCTTGACCGGCAAGAAGATTTTCTCTTTAATTATATGTAATGGGCACAAAATAATTTCTTTCATTAAAAAAGAAAACAAAGGCACCAATGCATCATCATGTGTCCTTAAGATGGTAAAATTTGATTTATAAGAGATTTAAATTTTAAATTTTTCTTACAAATTAAACATTGCTTGACATGGAATGTATGGTTTACAGATCGATCCACAGAGAAAAACTCTATTCCTAAGCCGGTTCAAGGATCACACACCACACACTTATAAGGTGGCAAACCCGGTCCATCCCAAAACCGGTCTAGTAGTCGAATCTCTCTCCTTCCTTGTCCCTCTCCCTCTATGTTCCCTTTATCGAATCCCTCAACCTTGTCGACACCAAGAACTCTCGCCTATAAATTTTGGGCGTGGTAGAGGAAGGATCCCTAGTCTGTTAGACGCTATACATTTTGATTGGGACTCAAGAATTTCTGAAGTGGTTGGATTGAGGCATAGTGAGAAGCTTGTGAGGGTTTTTCATGATGATGCTATGGAAGCCATGTTCACACTATCTCAACCTGCATATAAGGGAGTAGGTGGACACTCTGCCCAAGGTGCTAGGAAATTTTCTTCTGTTCAGAGAAGGGGTCTTCCTTGACTTCATTCAAAATCTCTAATAAGATCCAGATTTCATCTCCTATCCCATGGCCATCTCCTAGAAGAAGATCTCAAGATGGTTTTGATGGACATCCATAATTGACTCATCGAAGCTAGAGGTGGCCCAGAGGCAAGAGCAAACCTTGCGGCGGCCCCAAACGGTGAAGCTGGCGAAGGGGTAAAGTGGGAAGGAAGAATGTGCGGGAAGAGAGGGAAAAAATTTGAAATCCCATCAAATCTGTTTTGGATATCTAGGGTGAACCAAAACACATACGTTTTAAAAATAAATAAACAAATGCCACTTCATCACGTGTGTGGTGTATGTAGAGTAATGAGCAGATGAGCAGAACTCCTCGCCCACAAATAGAATGTTTGTATTAATAGAACTCGAGCAACGCTATTTAATGACCAATTGGATGTTAACAGATGTCCTCCACTCTCGTGGGCTGGGAATTTCTTTGGGCCTTCATTAGAAGTAATATAGTACAGTAATTTGTTTAACAATTACAATTTGTTTATGAAAAGACTGTGCTAGTCTAGGAAAGAGAAGTTGTTGCAAAATATATAATGATGGTTAAATATTTCAATTATAATATTGACTAATTATTTTATCAAAAAAATAATATTGACTAATTATCACATTGACTCAAGTTTTTGAAATATAAGTATAAATATGACCTTGAAGTACTTATCTGAATCATTATGATATCGAAGCCGATCCTATTCATAAGTGAGGAATTAAGTTGTAGCTGTTACGTTGAAAATGTCTAAAAGTATGTAATACCCAAATTAAGTATAAGAAAGTATCGAATGAGATTTCTTATTACTTGGAAAGGAAAAAAAAATCATTACGAATTATAATGATTTTAAATGGTTTTAATTGTAATCAAATTAGGGTCTGTTTGTTTACACAAAATCATTATCTCATCTCATCTTATCTCAATTATTACAATTTTTTTAAATTTTTATACAAAAATATAATAAATAATTCAACTATTTCAAATCTCAAAATAAAAATAATACTAAAAAATATATTCTAATAATATTTTATTCAACTATATATTCAAAACATCTTATCTCATCTCATCTGAACTCTGTATCCAAATCCAACCTTAGTCCTTTTCGAATATGAGTCTATCTTTGACTTGAGGATTTAAAGTTTCATTAAATCATTACAAATAGTATTGAAATATTACAGATTTAATGTGAAATGTTGTGAATGAGATTGAGGGCTTTACATTACTTGAAAGGAATAAGTTCTTACAATTTAGAATGATTTAAATGAACGATTTGTAATAATTTTGAAGGACTCAAGTTATAAAGGTAGATGTAACTTTCTTTATATATCCACTCATTCAATCTAATCAATCTTGACATCATTGCTAGGCAAATGTTAGGATTCTCATGGACTGTAATTACAACAATAACAACATAAACTCATTAGAGTGGGCCTAATTTCTTATAATCAATCACTTTCTTATAAAATTCTTTATATAACTTTTATTGAAGGATATACACTAAGATTTTAAATTAAAAAAAAATATTTTATATAAATTTAGGTGTGCAAACTCCTTGTAATAGATTTTTTAAGTAGATTTTATTTTTTTCAAAAAATTTACAGAATTATAATCGTGAACTTATATCTAATTAACATTTCTAATTTAGAATCCCACTAGGCTTAATTTTTATTTTTTTGATAAATTGCAAAAAACCATGCAAAAATTATGATATTATTTTTAATAAAAATTTTATGTACAGTTATTTTTACGTATTTTTTATATATTAATATTATAATTAACTGTATCATTTTTTAATATAAAATAACCAATCATATTAATAAAATTCACAATAGATACGCAAAACTCGATGCCTACACCTATATGTTTTGACTCTTTGGCTAAAACTTGTTCAATAAGTAAAATCAGGGAGATAGTTGAAAATGCGATAATTAATAAACTTTGAAAAATCGCAAATTATTAGGGAGTTAAAAGCCGCTACATTTTCACGGTTTGTAAACTTGCCCAGATAGGGGATCCAAAGGTGGCGTGACAAATCTTGATTGCTCCGAATATTACAATCGAATCGATCTAACCGAAGAGAACCCACCGAAACTGGCCAGAGGCAGAGCCACCAAGAAGGGGAAGGAGGAGAAGAAGAATAGGGAGAAGAAAGTCGCAAATCAGAGGGGACCGAAAACGGAGAAGAAAATCCATGGCGGGGCACGATAGTGGATCGATACTTGTATTCGCGCAATTCCAGAGCGCGGTGGACGAGGGTTTCTGGCACAGACTGTCCTCTCTCAAGCTCAACAAGCTCGGCATCGACGAATCTCCCATTCCCATCACTGGTACCGCTCTCTCTTCTTCGCTCTATGTGCTTCTAATTTTATCATCATCATTTTATTTTTTGCATAAACTTGTTAATAGAACCTTTTAGTATTATGTGTTTGTTTTCGGTCGTGGTCGTGAAAGGATTGAAAAGTTTGAGTCAACTAACTCAGATGATTAAGTTAGATTCATTCGCGTGAAAAGTGAAATCCCCAAATAGTGAAGAGTGCCTTACGAACAGGAATTTAGATTCTAAGAGAATATTTAAACAGGGATTCATATCCGCGAAACTATAAGTAACCTACTGTTGCATCGAAAATTATGAATATAGTCTAAAGTATGTTTCTATTTTCCGAAAAATTCAAGCTTTCTGAACCTTTGGTCCCAAATTTTGACACATTATTGGAATTTCGTGTCGTTGTACAAAACTATTTGATATGAAGATTTGTGAACTCCGTATGTTCTGAGTTGAAAACTGACCTTGTTTTGCAGGTTATTATGCACCTTGTTCTCACCCGCAGGTGTCAAATAATTTAACTCTACTAGCTCAGTCTTTGCCTTCTGAATCAAACGAGCAATCTTCAACAGCAGCCACAAGTCGTGGAAACAGGAACAGGTGCCCCATCCGGGGCATTCTTTACAACACGAATACAATTGAAAGCTTCCATATGCTTGACAAGAAGAGCTTGCTAAGGGCAGAAGCAAAGAAGGTGCCTCTTGTAATGGATTTAATTCTTGAATTGTATGTGCTTGTAGTCTGCATTTCTATGTCCAGGATGAGTTTATTTGGCTGCTTCGCAATTTTGGATTGTATTGTTTTATGACTTGATTGGAAGTACAAATCTGGTGTTACAAGTTTACTTGTTGATATCTTTTTGTTTTGTTTTGTTTAAATAAGCAATCAACTTCTTATTGATATCTAGATTTGGGATGACATTCATACTGGAAGGGCTGTGGAGGATAGTGCATTGCTTTCAAGGTTCCTTCTTATCTCGTTTGCAGACCTGAAAAAATGGAACTTTCATTACTGGTTTGCTTTTCCTGTTCTGGTGCTTGATCCTCCTGCAACCTTGGTTGATTTAATGCCAGCTTCACAGTATTTTAGCTTAGAAGAGGTGCTGAGACTACTTTTATGGTTGGAAATAATGAAGCTAACTATTATGCTTCTATCTCCATTTTAATGCCCAAATTGTTGTTTTGACCTGTAGGCGGAATTTGTTTCTGCAGCTTGTAATGAGTGGCGTAACTCAAACTTAACAGCAGGTAAATATGTCTCATTATTTGCAATTTTTTTAAAAAAAATTATTTGCAATTTTTTAAGTTTTTTTTTTTCCTTAGTTGAGTGTAAATGTTTTTTTTTTTTTTTTTTCTTTTTAATCAAAGTTTAAGGTGCCTGCTGCAGATGTGCCATTCTTTTTGGTCAGTACTGATCCAAATTCACATGTGACTGTTAAGCATTTGAAGGACTGGGAAACCTGTCAAAGCGATGGTCACAAGGTTTGTCCACATGACTCTTTAAATATATAAAATTCATTCCAGTTAATCAAACACAATATGCTTATGGCTGGAAAAAAAAAAAGGCTTACATGGGGATGTTTAGTTGGTGGACCACATTCTGGATATGTCATTCTTAAGTCTACTTTGCATTTTATTGGCAGTTACTTTTCGGGTTTTATGACCCATGTCATCTTCCACACAATCCTGGTTGGCCTCTTCGCAACTACCTTGCTCTTATTTGTGTGAGATGGAATCTCAAGTCAGTTCGCTTTTTATGCTATAGAGAGAGTCGTGGCTTCGCAGATTTGGGGTCATCCCTTGTTGGTGAAGCCTTGATTACAGTTCCACAAGGTAGAGCGGCAGAAATTGGGTAACAGCTCTATTCTGATTGCTTGTTGCTCTCTCTCTCTCTCTCTCTGTTTCTCTCTCATTTGAACTTATTTCTGTCTGCCTGAATCTTCTCAACCTTTTGTTAATAATGTTTCAGGATGGAGGGATCATCAATCTTTACCTAATGCAGTGGGGTGGGAACATAACAAAGGGAGGCAATTACCCAGGTCTATTAGCCTTGCTAAATCCATGGATCCAACTAGGTATGCTGTCTGCACTGTCACTCTATTTCCATAATGGTATTATTGTTACCCTAGCATTTTGAGACATTCTTTTTACAGGTTGGCCATATCTGCTGCAGATTTGAATTTAAAACTAATGAGATGGCGTGCTTTACCAACCCTGAACTTAAATGCCTTGTCATCTATCAAGTGTCTTCTACTAGGAGCAGGTACGCTAGGATGCCAGGTTGCTCGCATGCTTATGGTGAGAGCTCAAAAACTTTTGATTAAAGTATAAGACTTATCTTTTTGGGTGATAAAAAATTTATGCATATTACAGGCTTGGGGGGTGCGGAAAATTACACTGCTTGACAATGGAAGGGTTGCTATGTCGAATCCATTGAGGCAGTCCCTCTATACATTGGATGACTGCCTCAATGGAGGTGAATTTAAAGCCACAGCAGCAGTTAAAAGTCTCACTCGCATATTCCCAGCTGTTGTAAGTGATTTTACCTCCTAGTCCTCTAATCAGACAGGTTATTCTGGGAAGATGTTAATTTTTCATACCAGACATGCATTCAGTCATTCCTTTTACAGGATGCAGAAGGTGTTGTGATGGCTATACCAATGCCTGGGCACCCTGTCTCTAGCCAAGAAGAGGACAGTGTGCTTGAAGATTGTAGACGCTTGCATGATTTGATTGATTCTCATGATGCAGTTTTCTTGTTGACTGATACAAGGGAAAGTCGGTGGTTACCTACACTTCTCTGTGCCAATACGAACAAGGTCTATGTCTTAATTCTTTTGTTTTCTTCCCTTGGGGTAGTTTTTGTTACATTTGGCATTTTCTTTTCCAACAAGCTTGGGTCTCATTCTCAACTCCAACAATTAGTCTTTCATTTATTGATATCAGCCTCACTTGCATGCATATGATTTACTTTTTGCAGATTACCATAACAGCAGCTCTAGGGTTTGATAGCTTCTTGGTTATGCGCCATGGAGCTGGTCCTTTTGTCTCTAGCCATGACTTCAAAGTTGAAGCTGCTAATGCTTTATCTGCGGTGGAAAACATTGCCCAAGCTGATAAAGATGAAAGGCAGAGATTGGGCTGTTACTTCTGCAACGATGTGGTTGCACCAATTGATGTAATTTTCAAGAAAGCCAGAGATAAGTATTTTATATGTCTTATCTATAACAAACTCAACCATAATTCCTTGTGCTTTTGCAGTCAACTGCCAACCGCACATTGGACCAGCAATGCACTGTTACACGACCAGGGCTTGCTCCTATTGCTTCAGCTCTTGCCGTTGAACTTTTGGTGGGCATCCTGCATCACCCTCAAGGGTAAGGCTATGTGAAAAGACATTATTCATTATTTTTTGGAGTTTTGAAGAGATTGTCAGTTGGCTGTTGTTTTTGGTGTTGAACTGCAAATGTACAGGATAAATGCAGAAGGGGAGGTTGCAAACTCCTTGACTGGTGAAAGTAGTGAGCAGCCCCTTGGTGTTTTACCCCACCAGATTCGAGGTTCCCTCTCTCAGTTTTCTCAAATGGCACTTGTGGGTCACTCCTCAAACAGTTGCACANATCATTCCTTTTACAGGATGCAGAAGGTGTTGTGATGGCTATACCAATGCCTGGGCACCCTGTCTCTAGCCAAGAAGAGGACAGTGTGCTTGAAGATTGTAGACGCTTGCATGATTTGATTGATTCTCATGATGCAGTTTTCTTGTTGACTGATACAAGGGAAAGTCGGTGGTTACCTACACTTCTCTGTGCCAATACGAACAAGGTCTATGTCTTAATTCTTTTGTTTTCTTCCCTTGGGGTAGTTTTTGTTACATTTGGCATTTTCTTTTCCAACAAGCTTGGGTCTCATTCTCAACTCCAACAATTAGTCTTTCATTTATTGATATCAGCCTCACTTGCATGCATATGATTTACTTTTTGCAGATTACCATAACAGCAGCTCTAGGGTTTGATAGCTTCTTGGTTATGCGCCATGGAGCTGGTCCTTTTGTCTCTAGCCATGACTTCGAAGTTGAAGCTGCTAATGCTTTATCTGCGGTGGAAAACATTGCCCAAGCTGATAAAGATGAAAGGCAGAGATTGGGCTGTTACTTCTGCAACGATGTGGTTGCACCAATTGATGTAATTTTCAAGAAAGCCAGAGATAAGTATTTTATATGTCTTATCTATAACAAACTCAACCATAATTCCTTGTGCTTTTGCAGTCAACTGCCAACCGCACATTGGACCAGCAATGCACTGTTACACGACCAGGGCTTGCTCCTATTGCTTCAGC
>QEOT01009121.1:7491-55707 GCA_003123785.1 Pterocarya stenoptera
CCCTCAAACTGACGGTCAGTCCGAGCGTACTATTCAGACTTTAGAAGATATGTTGCGGGCTTGTGTCATGGAATTCCAGGGAAGTTGGGAGAATCAGTTGCCGTTAATAGAATTTGCTTATAATAACAGTTTTCATACTTTCATTTAGATGGTCCCTTATGAAGTTTTGTATGGAAGAAACTACAGATCACCTTTGTGTTGGGATGAAGTGGGTGAGAGTAAATTAATTGGGCCAGAATTAATTCAAGAAATGAAAGATCAAGTTCGGGTTATAAGGGATAAAATGGCGGAAGCGCAAAGTTGTCAGAAAAGTTATGCTGATACGAGGAGAAGAGACTTATCTTTTGAGGAATGCGATTGGGTTTATCTTAAAGTCTCTCCTATGAAAGGCGTTAAGCACTTTGGTAAGAAGGGAAAGCTTAGCCCGAGGTATGTTGGTCCTTTTCAGATTGTGGAGAAGGTTGGGCTTGTCGCTTATAGAGTAGCATTGCCGGATTTTTTGGGGATGTTCATGATATATTCCATGTGTCGTCGTTGAAGAAGAGTTTTGGTCAACAAGAACCGCGTTTTATGGACTCGGAACGCATTCAACTTCAGCCTAACCTTACTTATGAAGTTGTTCCGACTCAGATTGTGGATTGGAACGTGCAACGGTTAAGATCCAGGACGATACCTTCGGTGAAGGTGTCATAGGGTGATCCATTGGCTTAAGATTTCTCTTGGGAGTGAGAAGCCGACATGAGGGAGCAATATCCGTTTTTGTTTTGTTGACCCTGCTGGTATGTTTCTTAAGTCTGCTTTTAGTTGAACCTATCCTTGTCTTAGTCTTAATGTTTGACCTTACCAATTTCGAAAACGAGATTTTATTTAAGGGGAGGAGAATGTAACATCCCATATTTTACTATATTTTTAATGAAGGATTATTTTAATTAATTTAAGGATTTGTTCTCTTGTTTTAAAATTAAGGGAGTTTTATTATATTATTTTTATAATATTCTTAAATTGAGAAAATTATTTTAATGGGCTTTCCTAAGATTATTTACTGTTTTGCATTTAAAGTGATTTTTAATTTAAATTGGTTTGTTTTTTAATTTTAAAATTATTATTATTTTAATTAAGCATTTCACTGCATTTGGATTATTTTTTTTAGCTAGTAGTTTTAAAATTTTTTTCGTTGGATCATTTTTGTAACCCAAGATGTGAGGGCTGGACCTCATTTCTTTTCGTTCTATTTTCTTTTTCTTCTTTTCTTTCCTTTCTTCCCCTTCATTTCCGCATAGCCTCTCTCTCTCCCGCTCCATTTTCTCTCTCCCCTCTCTCCTCGCCGTTCGACTTTTCTTCTCCAACCACCACCACCAGCCATCCGTGGCCCTCACCGCTAGCACCATCAGACTCCCCAGCCGCCGGCGACCAATGCCCTCCAATCTCAGACCACCCCTCCCCACCGTTAGCCACCGCAAGCCGTGTGAAGCTGTGGGCTTCTCTTCGTCCCACCGCCGCCATTCAGCCACCATTGACCACTATTTCTTCACCACATCACCACCGGCCCTCTAGCAACCTAGTAGACCCAACCCCGGCCCCGATCCGCCACCGGTGAAGCCCAGCCGAGCTCATCTCCGATTTCACCTTTTCGGCCTTAAACCGCCGTTTCAGGCGCCACCCACGGCCAAAGGCCATCACCATTAGCTTCACCGACCTCCCTAGGCCCTACCCTATCAATTTCAAGTTTTCGTTTGACCCCGTGTAAATTTGGATATACTGTATATTTCGGCCATAGTGTTCTTACACTGTGGAGTTGCTATTTTGGCGCTTCCAACTCCTCTGTGATCCTCCTAAATTTATTTTAAAGCGCTGTAAGTATTTCTCCAAACAAACTTTGAGATTTAAATATATTTTTGCACTAACATATTTTACTGTGTTCTGGTTGGTTTCTGGATTGAGTCTGAGGAGAATTTGGGGGTGGATAGATTGAGGACGGAGTATTTGTGTGTTGGTTATGTTGTGCTCTGGTTGGATGTTGGATATAGTTGTTGTGGTTTAGTATATTGCATATTACACGCATGTTCATGTTTGTAAAATGAAAACTGGGTTTTCGTGTAATTGCATTTATGATCATGTGGATATTTTGAGAACTGGGTTTTCATGTGGAACGGACTTTTGGGTGCGTGTGTATCATGACTCCAAGCCGAGATGGGGCATTATCTCGGTAGAGCTCCTCTGGTCACTTGGGAGCGGAATATACTGAGTGACGTCCCCTGGGTTGTTGTCGGGCGATAACGGGATCGGACGAGTTACGTGCTGACTCCGTGGCCTTTCTGCTGGCGGGGGCTAGAGGATGCCTGGCCATGAACGCACTGGGTACGGAACTGGGCATGGCTCGTTATATAGCCAGGACGTGCGGATGGTCCAGAGGGGAGACCATGGTGCATATGGATTAACAGATAATGGAAATGGCTGTTTTCTGAGAAAATAGTGTGAGTATGATTTTGTGTCATTTTATGGAAAAATGATGGATATTGATTTTGGCGTGTTGGATTTCAGGCATGTTGCATCATATGCATTCATGGTTGGTTGCATTAAATGTGGTTTTATCTCAGGATTGGTTGGGTTATAACTTACTTGTGGTACCATTTAATGGTATTGCAGATTTCGTTGATATTGATGCAGATGCCGAGCCTGAGGATTTGGCTCCGCCGGAGGAGTGATTTGGGATCACTCGTGTTATGCTTTTATTTTCAGACTTGTATTATTTTATGGGACTTTGGCTTTTATTTTAAGAGGTTTGTATTTGGTTATCTGTATTAAACTAAAATTCTAGTACTAGTTACTTATTTATTATTATCCACTGCGTATTTTATTGTGCACTGTTTACTTGTTGCACACACTTGGCACTTATCGTTGGGATGCATGACCATGTTGTCATCATCCTGACGTCACGATTCTCGAGGCTTTTTGTACGTGGGAGTTGGGGCGTCACAGAAACCGACCATGGGGACTTTCGATCCAGTCCATTCGGTTTGGTCCGGTCTGGTTGGTCCATCCGATCCGGACATACCGTTTTACAGCCCTAGTGTAAACTCTACATTTACACCTAGTCCGGTTCAAAGAGGCATTCCCAACAGAAACAACGGAAAATCTGATCATGAAATATATTGCGATGAAAGAAATTGGAGACAGCATACGTAAACCAATCTCAAAATCAGGAGATTAGTAGTGAGCTATTCTGAAAATATCTGAGGTAATCTCAGTATTCAAATTAGGAAGGTCTAGTTTGGGTATTGAGATCTGAGAATATCTCACTACTATTTATTATTAACTCACCTAATTTTCACTACTATTAACTACTATTCAATATTCTATCATTATTTTTTTTACTACTATTCACAAAATATCAAAAAATATCTCACCATCCAAAAGCAGCTTAAGCGTTTGGATGTTGAGATGAGTTTAGTTGTGAATAGTAGTATTAGTCACATTGAGATGAATTTAACTTTTTTTAAGTTAAGATGAGTTTAATTTTTTAGATTGAAATATATGAAATAGTTTAAAATGAGTTTAAGTTTTTATCAAAAAGTGAAAAAATAATATGTCTCATAAATGATTCGTTTGAAATGAATTGTGTTGAGAGTTCATCTTCCTAGCAAATGAGGTTGATGAGCAGGAAATTCAACTCTTTCAAAAACTTGGAGGCCTATTCATTTGTTGGTTAATTTTTCCTGCAAGTACCAAACTCATGCTCGATATAGTTAGGATGGTTCTACAGCCACCGCTCCATCTCCCTTTGGGACTTACTATTATTGTAATATTGTGTGTGTGTGTGTGTTTTTTTTTTTGTTCTTTTTATATATATTTTTAACACTTTTAAATATTTTTTAAAAATATAAAAAAATCACGATATTCTTAAAAAATATTTACTTAATCACTAAGTTAAAAAAAAAATAATTAAAAAAAAATCAAAGGGAGCAGTGAGAATAGCTTTACTCATATAGTTATGTTGTTAGTTGCGAGAAGTGTTCCTATTTCTAGCTTATGTCCAAACTGTTGTAGGGTTACTTAAATTTGACAGCAGGCTGCAGCTGATTTACATGTATTTATTGTACACAGTCCTTGGTATTTATTGGCTTATATTGCCTAGGTTGTTATATTTTTACAGACTCTTTGTTTTGAACTGGTTTTCATTAACCTCAATCCTGCTCATCTACTTGTTCAATAAAAAATTGAGTTGGATTGTTTCTTTGTTGGTATCTTCAATTTACAAATTATTTTTTTTCATTTTTCTTTCTCTTTCATTTTCAATGAGGATTTAGAAAGATGTATTTTCAGTGTCATATCATGTATGTTAAAGTTTAAACTTTTGCAGATTACTGAAATTCAAGAGATTTTGGCAGACTCGGTTGATAGGAGTGAAGAGACATTTAGGCTGTATTTAGATGTTAAATTGAATTGAGTTAAGATGATAAAATATTGTTAGAATATTATTTTTTAATAATATTATTATTTTAAAATTTAAAAAAATTAAATTATTTATTATATTTTATATTAAAATTTTAAAAAATTATAATAATAAGTTGAATTGAGTTTGCTTCATGATCTAAACTTACCGTAATACAGTGCTCAAGTCTCAACTTGGAACTCTCTAGGAGCTTTTTGCTTTCTACTCTCCTTAATCCATCTTAATTCATCTTATCTTTATTATTATAATTTTTTTAATTTTTAAATAAAATATAATAATATTTTCTTTTTTCAAATCTTAAAAAAATCTTTCCAAATTTCTACACTAAAATATAATAAACAATCTTACTTTTTCAAATCTTAAAAAAATATTTCTCAAATTTCCACATCAAACAATCTTACTTTTTTAAATTCTAAAATAACAATTTCAAATTTGTACACAAAATATAATAAATAATTTAATTTTTTTAAATTTTAAATAATAATAATATTAAAAAATAATATTTATAAAATATTTTATTTTATTATTTATAAATTATTTTAACTTATCTCAACCCTTCCCAATGCAAACCACTCCACGTGTAGAGATGATTTAGAACCTGATGGTTATGTTCCAAAAAGTCAAAGACGGCAAACGATAGTTTTCAAGAAATTGTACCAAATTCCGTTGGTGGGAGCCCAAGTGTCAGTACGGATGTTAATCTCGCAGCTGGGGCAAGATTCTCCACAAAGTCCTTGTTGGAGGCTGTCTATCATTACTCTCGATGGAAACTCTTAGATCTACAGGTAAATTGTCTAGATAAAAGGTAAAGACAAAAAGAGTTCGAGATGAAGTGTTTCATTTGATATTTTGCGTTTGAAATTCCTTTGGTGTTTTGTTGCACGAGGATGAGATTTAGTTCTATAATTGATGCAATTGACCATAGGTTATTGGTGAAGTTGACAGTCCTGTCCTTCTGCCGAGAGCATCACGATTAGATTAGTGAGAGGACAAATCATCATTATTGTTTCTTTCCTCTTGCACATGCAACGACACGCTATTCACTCGTAATTAGATAGCTAAACAGGGTCGTATTGGATCAACCGACCCTGTCCGGATGTTAAAGAAGCATGACTTTCATCAATACTTCTTTAATGGTAAAACTAATTCATAAACATGTTGGCCATCTTAAATATGATATAGTTATAACCGCGGTTGATCCTAATTGACACCTACGGGGCGCCCCCGGGGGGGTGGTGTTTCACCCTTGAACCCCGTCCTGGAGCCAAACCCCTTATCTCTTATATTACACTACAACTTACATAAAGTATTAAGTAAAAACTCTACTTAATACATATTACTATTATTATATTTATATATAGTAAAAATAATAAATATTTATAAATATGTATAAATAAATATTTATATTAAAAAGAATTAAATATGCAGGGTGGAGGATGGGGAGGTATGGCCCCAATGGGGCCCAGATGGGGCCATACCGCCCCCGCTGGTGTTTTGCCTTGCGGGGCGGGGCCTTACTATCCACCCCTAGACCTGATCCAAATATATCCAACCATAACCTTATTATTCTATGTTTGATTCATGTCGAACTCATGGGTTTTGTTAAACATCGACTGCCCAACTTCTTTTGTGTCCTTAGTGAAGAAATTCTTGAAAAGCTTTGAACCCAAAATGCGCCCCAAGACATAAGAGCCTGGCCAAGGCTATTGAGCCAGCACATCATAACAAACCCTATAGGGGACCTAGCCTGGCCCAAAGGCCCGCTATTTGGCAGGGAGGCAAGGCCATAGGGTGTAATCGGTAGTCAGCAATGTAGGAGAGCCTCATGGTTAACCTGAAG
This sequence comes from Pterocarya stenoptera, assembly GCA_003123785.1. Taxonomy (NCBI): domain Eukaryota; kingdom Viridiplantae; phylum Streptophyta; class Magnoliopsida; order Fagales; family Juglandaceae; genus Pterocarya; species Pterocarya stenoptera. Next base: position 13,785 of record QEOT01009121.1, read on the forward strand.
GTCAAACCTGCCCCATCAGGGAGGACACGACCAAATCCTCAAAGGGGTTACCGCATAAAATGCGGTAAGGTATCCGCCTAAGGAAGGGGCATGCAGGACGTACATCTCTGCATCAAAGGGGGTGGAAGCTCACCTAGACTCATGGCAAGGCACATTACATTAAATGCATGGATATGAACGCTCTGAAAATTGAGCACGGAATAGGTCGGAATGGCCTCCAAAAGGGTTATCGCATTAAATGTAGGGATATGACCCCTTCCCTTAAGGATAGTCAATCGTGAGACTAATGGCCTACTAAAGGGACTCAGGCCTCATGGGTGCGAGAGATATAAAAAGGCGAGTGGCAAAGAACCTAGGGGTAAGTGGACATCTTTACTAATCGTTATTATTTTTCTCTCGAGAATTTACATGCTTGCTTCTCTCACCGGATATTAAGTTTAGCATTATAAGTATCCCCAGACGGATAGGTCGATCAAATTCTCTTGACTTCAAGTGTGTCCAAGAGGACAAGGCAGAGTGAGAGCAGTCATGGGGGCGCGAAACACATCATTAGCAGTTGTCGCTGTCTGTGAGATTTAAGTGTTCAATGTGCCTTTCGCATGGTTGTGATGACGCGCTCCCAAGCAACCCATGAATCTGAAGCCATCGTAGTGGGCGAACAAGTAAACAGTAGTATGGAAGAGAGGTGTGCAAAGATTGATCTGAGGCTAAGAGCCATCACCTTGGAAACAGAGAACCTTCGAGTGTCTGCTACACTCACACCAAGTGAATCTCCAAGGAATGACACCACATTCTTAAGGGTGTCGATCCTTGCTAGTGCAGTCGAGTCCGTCTCCCTTCAAACCTAAGCCAAGTGGTTGCTACACTTGTACTCAGTGAATCTTCAGGGATGACACCACTTTCTTAAGGGTGTCGATCCTCGCCAGTGTGGTCAAGTTCATCTCCCGCTGAACCAAATTTGAGTGGTCGCTATACTCGCACCTAGTGAATCTCCACAGATGACATCGCATTCTTAAGGGTGTCGATCCTCGCTAGTGCAGTTTAGTCCGTCTCCCACTAACCTAAAGCCGAGTGGACGCTACACTCTTATCGAGTGAATCTCCACGGATGATACCACATTCTTGGGTCCGCCACATCATGCAGCATCATAACAATATCCTCCAAGTATTTGGCAGGAGTTATGATGGGGGCGAAACCTAGGTAATCCAAAACCTCATGAACGAGGCGACATAAAGAAAACCACTACCCCATTGAGAACATGGTGACATAGAGGAACACTTATCTAGCGGAGCCTTTTGGGTCTATTGAGCCCTAGTGTGGACCTGCAGAACCAACTCCATGAAATCTAAGACTTCGTATTGATCTCACACAAGGCTAAGGTTCGGCGTCGTGGTGGCAACAAACCAGAATTGTCCTACAAACTCCCCTTCCCCAGGAAAGCTTGTGTCATTGCTAATTACATGATGCAGATAGTGATAGTGGTGTTTGGTGTTTCTATACATTGTTTACTCTTACTAATTAAAGGAAACAACATAGTGATAGTGGAGAATCCACCCAATCTAGAAGAATGGGAAAGCAGTGTAGTACTATTCAAAGAATGTAATTCACCTTCACAAATAATAGGAACCTTGGGTGGCAGAGTTGAGCCAATAGGAGAAGCACAAAGCAGTGTGCCCTAGCCCAAGATTTTATTTCAGCTAATGCTATACTAGAGCCAGAAGGTAATTGCATGGATGCTAAGTACATGATATATATAGTAAAAAAAGTGTTTGGTGTTTCTTCAAATGTTTACTCTCATTGGTTCTAGGAAACAATAAGACGATTATTGAGAAGACACGTATAGAAGAATGGAGAAGACAATAGCCAAAACGATGGGGGTTTATAAAATTCATGCCCAAGTTACCGGAGATCATGAGGTGTATTGGCTTTGTTTGTCTTATAACTTATTTTGTATCTACAACTGGTTATGGGCTTTACTTCTCCGTTTGTGCCCAAAATATGTTTCTATATGTACTTTGTTTTAAAAGTTATTTGGAGTCAACAGCCAACTGCTATTTATGGGTAACGGTACATTTGCTACTCTTTTATAAATATCTTACAACTTATTTTATAAATAACAAATGTAATCATGTCATTTCATAAAAATTTATCTCAATTTTACATAATTAACCTCAATTTGAAATAGAGTTGTAAACTTGTATTTTCTTTTGTATATCCTCATCTTTCATATGACCATGCAGGCAACTATTGATATTTAATTATGAGCGGCGCTATTTTGCTGCCTGAGTAGCACCGTTTCATTTGACTGTTAGGTTAAATTAGTCTTATTTTTTTGTATTTTTTTCATTTTCTTTTTATCATTTTAAAACATTTTTAAAAATATATAAAAAAAAAATATCGATACACTAATAGTCATTTTCTTAAATATTAAGTAAAGAAAATAATTTTTAAAAAAATTAAAATACATGAGGTGTCAAAATGAATGGATAAATTAAGTGGATAAAATAATATTTTTCTTTAATTATTGGGTGAGGTTGTGGGCAGGCCCAAATCGTTGCCCAAGATAGAGGATCGCCACTATCAGATACATTATTCAGATAACTAAAATTCTTATAATTAGAAAAAGAACTTTCTAGTTCACTTAGAAAAAAATGATCATTGTCAATCTCAAAAATCTTATTTTCAATGTCCAAATATATGAAATAACTATCCCTATCATTATCCCTAACTAAAAAAGTATCATCAGAGAGGAAACTCTGAATGTTTATAGCACTGACTAAATGATCAACATGACTGTAACTAGAATTGTCACTATCGCTCCGACTAAGAGTGTTTTTATCTATATCATTTAGCACAAAGATGTTGAAAGGACATTGGGTTAGCTATTTAAGCTTGGTGTGCCAACACCTTAATAGCTGGATTCTTTATAATTATAAAAGAATGTAAATGTTGATACTTTTTCATCATCTTGTGACCTACTTCAATAATATGTTCATTGTATCAAAATTAGACTTGCAAATAAATTTTTTCTTATAAGAAATATATTTTTCATCCAATGGAATAAAAATAATAATAATAAAAACTATCTTGTATTTACTTAAATCTCTAATATTCCCTATTCCTTGTAGTATGGAATTCCAACGAGGAGATTAGAATCCAGCAATAAATTTGAGCCTAATGTTTTAAGCATCATATTACGCTCTATACCTGCTTTATGCTTATGGATTTTGATAATAACAATTGTTTCAATTTGTTCACATAATAGTTTCTTGAAGAACAATGATATCAACAAATCTAGAATCAGCAGAAAAAAGAATAGGTTTATAAATAAGGAAGGAATCCAGTGGAACTGTCAACGGCTTCCAACCATTCCTCCAGTGGTGGGGTCGTGCCATCGTGACAACGCCGCAGTGGGGCCCTCAACCATTCATCTTTCTTACATTTGACGTTTTGCGGTGGTCGGCAAACAAAGGGTGAAGCTCTTCTGCATGTAAATTGTCTAGAGAAAAAGTAAAAAGAAAAGAGTTTTAAATGAAGTGTTTCATTTGATTCATTGGAAATCGTCCTGAAATGCCATTGGAAGACACCACTGGTATTAGACTTTTTCAATATATCTTTGAAGAAATATAGTTAAAATAATCTATATTAACTTCTTCAAAAGTTGTCAGTTTGCACCTCCTCCCTCCCCCCCGCGGGGGGGACAAGTTTGAGAGTGCACTTTGAATCGCAGCTGTTAGCACCGTTGGATTGGATTGTTCGTGGTCAAGCTTTAAGAATAGAGTGTCCACTTCCTTTCGTCTGGATTATATTGCTCTTCGTCTTGTGTGTGTAGTCTNAAGTGGATAAAATAATATTTTTCTTTAATTATTGGGTGAGGTTGTGGGCAGGCCCAGATCGTTGCCCAAGATGGAGGATCGCCACTATCAGATACATTATTCAGATAACTAAAATTCTTATAATTAGAAAAAGAACTTTCTAGTTCACTTAGAAAAAAATGATCATTGTCAATCTCAAAAATCTTATTTTCAATGTCCAAATATATGAAATAACTATCCCTATCATTATCCCTAACTAAAAAAGTATCATCAGAGAGGAAACTCTGAATGTTTATAGCACTGACTAAATGATCAACATGACTGTAACTAGAATTGTCACTATCGCTCCGACTAAGAGTGTTTTTATCTATATCATTTAGCACAAAGATGTTGAAAGGACATTGGGTTAGCTATTTAAGCTTGGTGTGCCAACACCTTAATAGCTGGATTCTTTATAATTATAAAAGAATGTAAATGTTGATACTTTTTCATCATCTTGTGACCTACTTCAATAATATGTTCATTGTATCAAAATTAGACTTGCAAATAAATTTTTTCTTATAAGAAATATATTTTTCATCCAATGGAATAAAAATAATAATAATAAAAACTATCTTGTATTTACTTAAATCTCTAATATTCCCTATTCCTTGTAGTATGGAATTCCAACGAGGAGATTAGAATCCAGCAATAAATTTGAGCCTAATGTTTTAAGCATCATATTACGCTCTATACCTGCTTTATGCTTATGGATTTTGATAATAACAATTGTTTCAATTTGTTCACATAATAGTTTCTTGAAGAACAATGATATCAACAAATCTAGAATCAGCAGAAAAAAGAATAGGTTTATAAATAAGGAAGGAATCCAGTGGAACTGTCAACGGCTTCCAACCATTCCTCCAGTGGTGGGGTCGTGCCATCGTGACAACGCCGCAGTGGGGCCCTCAACCATTCATCTTTCTTACATTTGACGTTTTGCGGTGGTCGGCAAACAAAGGGTGAAGCTCTTCTGCATGTAAATTGTCTAGAGAAAAAGTAAAAAGAAAAGAGTTTTAAATGAAGTGTTTCATTTGATTCATTGGAAATCGTCCTGAAATGCCATTGGAAGACACCACTGGTATTAGACTTTTTCAATATATCTTTGAAGAAATATAGTTAAAATAATCTATATTAACTTCTTCAAAAGTTGTCAGTTTGCACCTCCTCCCTCCCCCCCGCGGGGGGGACAAGTTTGAGAGTGCACTTTGAATCGCAGCTGTTAGCACCGTTGGATTGGATTGTTCGTGGTCAAGCTTTAAGAATAGAGTGTCCACTTCCTTTCGTCTGGATTATATTGCTCTTCGTCTTGTGTGTGTAGTCTTTTACTTCCTTTCTCTCTGTTTCTCTACATGCTCTGTACATCAATACATACCTCTTAAGTTTCTCACCCATGTTCCTTCGCCTTTCTCTTTTCAGAAATGGTGAATGAGCAGACACTTCAGCCTCCAACGGAAACAACTGAAAATACGGTCATGAAACATATTGCGGTGAAACAAACTGGAGACAGCGTAAACCAGTACTCTCAAAACCAGGAGACTAAAACAGAGGAGGTTGATGAGGCCGGAAATTCAACCAATTCTCAGGTCTCTTTCAAAAACTTACTATCCATCTTCATTTCTTGGTGAATCTTATGTTAAATCTCCTTTGCGGTGTAGTTGCTGCCCTGGCTAGAGAGGGGTCGTCGAGATGGTGTCAAAGATCTCGACTCCGTCGAGTTGGTGTTAAGGAGCTCGAGTCGACCGCTCGGGTCCTTTGAGATGGTTTCGAAGAGCTTGACTCTATTCTAGAGCTCGACTCCAACGAGATGGTGTCGAAGAGCTCGACACCAATGGTGTAAAAAACAGAGCTCGACTCCGTCGAGATGGTGTCGAAGAGCTCGACACCAATGGTGTCAAAAAGAGAGCTCGACTCCATTGAGCTGGTGTCGAAGAGCTCGACTCCATCGAGATGGTGTCCAAGAAATCGACTCCATTGAGATCTCGATGGTGTCAAAGAGAGAACTCGACTCCATCGAGATGGTGTCGAAGAGCTTGACTCTGTCGTAGAGCTCGAGTCGATCGAGTTGGAGTCGTAGAGCTTTACTAGATCGAGTTGGTTTTCTAGAGCTTGACTCTGTTGATTCATTCTGTTCTAGGGGAGTCGATCAGCTTGCTCAAGTACGGAATTCATGCTCGAGCTGCAGGTGCAAAATAGTTTATGTTGTAGGATGCAAGGAGTGTTCCTATTTCTAGCCAGCTTATGTCCAAACTGTTGTAGGGAGCTAGTTTTCCTTGCAGCTGATTTCTACGTATATATCTTATATATACAGTCCTTGGTATTCAATGGCTTATATTGTCTTGGTTGTTATATTTTTATAGACTCTTTTGAACTGGTTTTCATAAAACATTGAGTTGGATTGTTTCTTTGTGGCGATCTGAGATATTTTCTTAGCATCACATATGTTTATTTAAACTTTTGCAGATTATTGACAGAGAACAGATTTTGGTAAACTCGGTTGACAAGAGTGATGAGATTTTGAGTGGTCCAAGAGATGATTTAGAATCTGACCAAGGTCTTCCAAATACTCCAAATCATAGTTTGCATGATCAAGTTACTCTAAATTCTGTTGGTAGGAGCCCAAGTATTGATACAGATGTTGATCTAGAGGTTGGGCAAGATCCTCCACAAAGTCCTCGTAGGAGGTCTATATACCCTGTGGTAAAGTTTAGTAAAATATTGTTCTAATCTTAAACTTTATGATTTTGTCACATATGTTAAATGGTGCATTTTTAGTAGTTGCCTATATAATTAGTTGATATATGAAATCACTTAAAATATATCACAATAGCAAGTATAATGGAGAATAATAATAAGATATAGAATAATTACATTACTAAATTATTGATTACGAGTTAATAAGTTGATCATTGAATATCCAGATCATGGAAGCTATAGATTGCATTGTTGCAGTTTTGGCATTTGTATTAGAGGTTGCACAAATTATGTCAAACAATAACAAGCCTATGAAGTGGGTGGTGCTGGGATTTACTATGGTGAGTTGTCTTATAACGTGGACGATGTTTGCCCTGAATGCAAGGCAAAAAAATGCTAGGTTTTCTTTTGGATGCTTCGTTCTACCCAATGGACAAATATATGAGACTATCTGCAAATACATAGAATCGTATGCGGCAATTATTCAGGTCATATTGTCGATAATTACTATTATTGTCAAATTTTCAATACGTTTGACTTTCGGTGAAATTATGATATCTTCTACGATGATCTCCTCAAAGTTGACCATGAGATACACTCAAGAATGATTCCTAGTATTAGGTTGGACTCTTTTGGTTTGTAAAAAAAGATATGCATGGCTTTAATAATATGTAGTTGGGTAAGCTAAGGGGCTGGTTAGTTTAGAACTTTCATGGTGTCAATAGTCTTATCGAGTTTTGCTTTCGCTTGTCCATCAATGTGGTTGCCATTTCTTGTAAATTATGTGGCAACTATTCTTTCTTGATGTAATACTTTTCTCTTATAAATTATCTGACTTTGAATAATTTATAGTTCAATTTGAATATGATAAGTAAATTAAAAGAGCATGTTATTATGATTTGGTACCGTTTGGATATAAATTGAGATGAGATAAATTGAGATGAAAGTTGAATAAAATATTGTTAGAATATTATTTTTATTATTATTATTGTTTTAAGATTTGAAAAAGTTAAATTGTTTATTATATTTTGTATAGAATTTAAAATTTTTGTGATAATGATATGAGATAAGATGAGATCATGAAACACTTTTTATATTCAAACGGGTCCTTAAATGCGACACATTTATTTGATAGATTGGCCTCACAAAATCTATTTGGCAACAAAAATTTATATCTAAATAAAGTACTTGAATACACATAATTAAGTTGTTTAATTATTGTCACTTGATGGGAGGTCCCAAAACTTGTGAATTTGCAAAATCTTCACATTCTGTACCATTGTTTTAATTGAACATGCAAATAGAATTAAACATATATTGACCTATATGATATACTAAATGTATATGAATTAATCTAACCTATAATATATATAAATCACACTAATGAAACGAGAACGATTATTATCATCATCATTTTATTTATTATCTTTAATGTAATATTAAATAATCAGAAAATTAATTATTATTTTATTTATAATTTTACATTAATAAATGATATTAAAAAAATAGTATAATATATGACGTGTCCAACAAGCTTGCCGCCATGTCAGCAAGACAGCGTGAATCTCGCTATTGAATTTCTATCGTCGCAATTTGACATCTCTGGTTTTTTTGGCCCGGACAATGCACTGTTAGCACTATCAGATTCTTTCAACTTTATTTTACTTTTTTTTGCTCAATGGAAAGGTGAAGATTTTTTCCTTCTCTTTGTTCATCACTTGTTTGTATTTTCAAAAGGCATGCACGTGACTTGCAAATTGCTCTTTCTTAATGTTACTTAGACACTATAAAATTATATTTAATATATGAATAATGTTAGATACAGTCTAAACTATGCAAGTTCTATACACTTATTTTAAAAAATAATAGAGTTCATCATGAAAAAATTAACTTTTTCATATGATACCAATATTTATCTATTTAAAAAAAAAAAAAAAAAAAACTATGCAGGACTTGGACATCCTGAGAATGCAAATATCATTTCTCTTGACATATTACTCTTTCCAAAGGAAAATGCCAGTTGGCCTCCTAGGTTCGATCGCTAGTACGTTTTAATTTTTTTTTCTTTTAAAAAGTTACTACTAGTGAATTTGTGTATTTTTATAAAAAAAATATTTTTAAAATATTTAAAAAAAGTGAGGTTGCGCTAACGGGCACAATTAGCAGTAAGAGCTCGATGACATGGTAGAAGGGCCAAATCCCCTCTTAGTTTTGAGTTTAAGGATTCGTTTGAATAGTAAGATGAGATGAGTGGAGACGAAAGTTTTTTTATTATCTTATCAGAGTAATAGATATATTCAGAGCAGAATTTGTTGTCTGACCAACTCAGACTCGGCACTGACATTCGCCTCCAACTTATTATACCTCTAACTTCGATATTAATATACATAGGTTATAAAAATTTGTACTATCATGTATATACTGATCATATATACTCATATAAAGACTCTAGAACTTATGTAGTGAAATTCAATACTATACTAGTATGTGTTAATTATTATAGAATAATATATTTGTACTATAATATAGATAGACTAATAGTCTAGTATATGTACACATCACAGTATTATTGTCATACATAGTCAAGTATAGAAATAATAAGCTTGAGTAGTTAATTAATAGTCTAGTGTAATAACATATAATTAGTGAAAATCTTTCTAACAAGTAAAAATCTTTCATGCAAACCCATAAGAAATTGCATCATGTGTTGTCTTTCTCAATACTCCAAAAAAAAAAAAAAAAAAACCATTGCTCCACAAGGACAACTTCGTAAAGCTCCACAAGAACATGTGTGTACTTGATCATAACTTTGTAACTCATCCCATAGACATATATTTAAACCGAATAGATGCTCTTATTATAATTGATAGAGGGAAACAAGTTCTTTTTGTAATTGAAATACCCTTGGGCCATTGCTTTGGGAAAAACAATCCTGCAAAGCTGGCCACATTTTCCTCGTTGTGGCAGCGTAAACAATGCTTCTAGCAATCTTCTTTGAGATAAAGTTCATCATCCAAGAGAGTATCATGCATATTATTACACTGATTCCAAGCAATATATGGGGAATCATTCTCATCAGCAGGTTGTAGGTTGTTCTTAGCTATTAGTGTTGAAATTCTATCTGATGTGTTTCTGTCAAAACAGAATTGTTCTACCAAGACTTGCCAAGAAACTCACAGAGCATATACAAGTAATAAAGAAAAAGTCACAAAGAACACAAGATCTTTACGTGGTTCGATCCTAAGGATCTACATCCACAGCAGGAATACCTAGAAGCTTTTCAATATATTGATGAAGATTTAACAATACAATTTTGTACAAGCCTATAAACTCTCTCTCGGATTACTTATTCTCTAATGAGAAAAGTATCTCTCTCTCCCGAGTTCTTTCTCTCTTGCTCTCCTGTATTTTCTTTTCTCGCATCAAGTATTGCATTACATTATGACTCACAGAGAACTGCTTTTATAGAGTATACAAGCATAACAGAAAAAAGACTGCAGCTCTCCACCTCAGCACTTGAGTCTTGGATGCTTCATTTTTCTCCACTTGACATGTGTATAGTTCTAATTGGTTGTCATTTATTTATAACAAATCTCCACCTTGACAAGCATTTAGAACTTGCAAGATGTCTTCTCCTCCTTAGCTGTTCCTGCTTGTTCTCCCTAGTGGATACTTTAACAATTTCCCATGTGAATCAAGCTTAGACAGTATCTAAACTTGATTGTAGGTAGAGATTTTGTCATCATGTTGGAGGGATTGTCTTCAGTAGGGATCTTTTCCACACCAATCTCTCCAGCAGATATGATATTTCTTACAAAATATAATCTGACATCTATATGCTTGGATCTCTCCTGATAAACATGATTCTTGGCTAGGTGTATGGAGTTTTGGTTATCACAATGTACTGTGATACTGCCATTAATCATGCCTAATTCATGAAAGATTACTTTCAGCCATATAGCCTCTTTTATAGCCTCGGTTATTGCTATATACTCAGTTTCAGTTGTTGATAAGGCTACCACTGGTTGTAGGTTTGCCTTCCAACTGACAGGTCCTCCAAAAGCAGTGAACACAAACGCTGTTAAGGACTTCCTCGTTTCCAAGTTTCCTGCATAATCTGCATCAACAAATCCTTGCAGGTTAGAATATACAAGTTTATTTTTCCCAAACTTCAACCCCAAATGCCTTGTACCAGATAAGTATTGAAACACACTTTTGATAGCATGCCAATGTGGCTTCCCTAGGTTGCTCATAAACCTACTAACCAAGCTAACTACATAGGTTAGATCAGGCCTAGTGCATACCATGGCATACATAATGCTTCCTGCCATGCTAGCGAAATTTTCTTCATAAATTCTTTTTCCTAATCTGTTTCAGGTATTTGAGAAATTGACAGTTTTGTATGCTGTCCAATTGGGGTGTTCACTATTGTTGTTTGATCCATTCCAAACTTGTTAATAACTTTTTAAATGTATGACTTTTGAGATAGGTATAGAAGCTTTTTTTCCCTTTCCCTTACTATCTCCATTCCCAATATCCTTTTGGCAGGGCCTAAGTTTTTCATCTCAAATTCTGACTCCAGTATGCATTTGACTTTATCAATCTGATTTTTATCCTTACATGCTATGAGCATGTCATCCACATATAGTAGTAGGTATATTGGATTTTCTTCATGCAGTTTGTAATATACACAGCAGTCATAGTTGCTTCTATTGAAACCATTTTGAATAATGTAGGAATCAAACCTTTTATACCACTATCTTGGGGAGTGTTTAAGTCCATAAAGTGATTTTATGAGTAAGCAAACTTGATCCTTTGTGGTTTCAGTCGTGAACCCTTTTGGTGGCTGCATGTATATCACCTCTTCTAGTTCCTCATGTAAGAAAGTTGTTTTAACATCCAACTATTCCAAATGCATATCTTGGTGAGCCACAAAAGAGAGCAACAACCTTATTGAGCTGTGTTTTACCACAGGAGAGAAGATTTCATTGAAATCCACTCCCTCTCTCTGTGTGAACCCCTTAGCTACTAATCTAGCCTTGTATCTAGGTAATTCAACCCCTGGTATACCCTTTTTTCTTTTATAAATCCATTTTGATCCAACCAGTTTCTGATTCACTAGTTTTAGAACCATTTTCCATATTTTGTTTTTGTTTAGAGACTCCATTTCTTCTTGCATTGCAAGAATCCATCTGTCATTTACTAGCCATGGCTTCCTGAAATGATCTTGACTCTTGATCAATTATTTCCGTTGCAACAGCAAGGGCAAAGGTTGTTAACTCAGCTTGCCCATACCTCTGTGGAGGTCTTATTATTCTCCTTTCTCTGTCTCTAGCTAGCCTGTAAGAGTCTTCTCCACCTTGACTTTTGACCTCAAAATGAGTATCCTTAGCTTTTACAACCTGAGTTTCCTGGTGACATGGTATACCATTTGATGGCTCCACCTCAAGGTGCATATCAACAACAATAAGTTGATATTTCTGACTACTTTTCTGTCCAGCCATTTGCTCTTCATTAAAGGTTACATCTCTGCTTATAATACACCTTTGCCTCTCAGGTTCACTCACCCACAATTTGTAGCCCTTAACACCCTCTGGATACCCCATAAATATGCACTTAAGTGCTCGAGGTTCCAACTTGTCTGTTTTGGAGTGTGCATATGCTACACATCCAAACACTCTTAAGTGTTCATAACTTGGTGGTTTTCCAAACCACATCTCTTGTGGGGTTTTGATGTTCAAGGCTGAAGAGGTGCATCTATTAATTAGGTGCACTGTTGTAATAGCAGCTTCAGCCCAAAAAATCTTTGGTAGTCCTAATGTTGCAAGCATGCACCTTACCCTTTCCAAAATGGTTCTATTCATTCTCTTAGCTAAACCATTTTTTGGGCAGTGTGCTTCACTGTTTTATGCCTGGCCATGCCCTCTTTCTTACAAAATTCAATGAATTCATTTGATAGGTATTCTAGGCCATTATCTGTCCTCAACCATTTAACCTTTCTGCCCACCTGGTTTTCCACTAAAATTTTCCATTCTTTGAACTTATCAAAAGTATCACTTTTATTCTTTAGAATGTATAACCATACTTTTTTGGAATAATCATCAATAATGGTTAGAAAGTACCTTGCACCACCATGTGAATTCACTGTTGCAGGTCCCCATAGATCTGAGTGAATGTAGTCCAGAATATACTTGGTTTTATGAGTTGCTGTCTTGAAACTGGCCCTTGTTGATTTCCCAAGAATGCAGTCCTCACAGAAAGTTAATTCCCCGAGCTTTTCATCCTTTAATAGACCTTGTTTCTTCAGTTCTTGTATACCTTGTTGGCTGACATGTCCCAGCCTTCTGTGCCATAACAGAATCTTGTCTTCCATTTGCTTTTGGACTAATGAGGCTTCACCAATTACTATCTTCCCAACCAGTGTGTAAAGCCCATTCTTTATTATGCCATTCATCACAGTAAGAGATCCCTTTGCAACCCTTAAAATTCTAGATTCAGATTTAAAGGAGTAGGCAGATTGGTCTAGCATTCCCAGAGAAATTAAATTTCTCTTCAATTCAGGTATGTATCTTACTTCCCTAAGTAATCTTTCCATACCATCATGCATCTTCAATCTCACTATCCCAATTCCCAGGATAGGATTTGTTATTCCCAAGAATCACATGTCCTCCCTCAAGTTCAGTGAAGGTTTCAAACCAAGATTTAGAGGGGCACATATGGAATGAGCATCCTAAGTCCAGAATCCATTCCTCTCTTGAATCAACTTCTGAAACATTCAGTACTTCAGCACTTTCATACCCATCCAATACAACTGCTACATCTCCCTCCCCCTTAGATTTGTTTCCCACATTTTGCTTCTTTTCTAGACAGTCCCTTTTAAAATGTCCCTCCTTATGGCAGAGGAAACATTTAAATTGCTTCCCTCTCAATTTTGATTTTGTTTTGCTGTTTTTCCCCTTGTGATTTCTTTTATCTGGCCTACCCCTTACAACTAATCCTTCTCCAGCTTCTGTTTTATTTTCACTTTTGTTTTGTAACTCCCTTGAATGCAAGACAGATTGTACCTCTTCAAGTGACAAGCTTTCTCTTCCATACATCATAGTTTCTTTAAGATTTGCATATGAGGAGTCCAAAGAGCTCAATAACAGAATTGCCTGATCCTCATCTTCTATTGTTATGTCTATGTTTACAAGATTCAAGATGATTTTATTGAACTCATCGAGGTGATCTGCCATAGCCATACCTGGTGTCATCTTGAAAGTGTAGAGCCTTGTCTTCTTGTGGAGTCTATTTGCTAGAGATTTTTTCATATACAAGTTCTCTAGTCTTAACCAAACTCCAGCTGCAGTCTTTTCTTGAGCCACTTACCTCAAGACTTTATCTCCAGGAGAAAGGATGAGGGTATTGTGAGCCTTCTGCAGAACTTGTGTCTTCTCCTTTTCTGATAAAAAACTCGGTTTCTTTTCTCCAAGAATTGCATCTTGTAGTCCCTGTTGAACCAGTAGTGCCTTCATTTTAATTCTCCATAGTCCAAAGTCATTCTTTCCTGTGAACTTCTCGACATCAAACTTGGTTGTCCCCATCAACCTTGCTCTTGACACCACTTGTTGAAATTCTATCTGATGTGTTTCTGCCAGAACAAAATTGTTCTACCAAGACTTGCCAAGAAACTCACAGAGCATGTACAAGTAATAAAGAAAAAGTCACAAAGAACACAAGATCTTTACGTGGTTCAATCCTAAGGATCTACATCCATAGCAGGAACGGCTAGAAGCTTTTCAATATATTGATGAAGATTTAACAATACAGTTTTGTACAAGCCTATAAACTGTCTCTCGGATTACTTATTCTCTAATGAGAAGTATCTCTCTCTCGAGTTCTTTCTCTCTCGCTCTCCTGTATTTTCTTTTCTCGCATCAAGTATTGCATTACATTATGACTCACAGAGAACTGCTTTTATAGAGTATACAAGCATAATAGGAAAAAGACTGCAGCTCTCCACCTCAGCACTTGAGTCTTGGTTGCTTCCTTTTTCTCCACTTGACATGTGTATAGTTCTAACTGGTTGTCATTTATTTATAACAATTAGTGAGCGCTTGATTAACTAAAATTGATCCAGGTGAGTCTCCATTATGTAAGAAAAATGCACTATCAAAATATTCTACTATTGAAGATTCAGAAGCCATGATTGATTTACTAAGGTATCTCTAATCTGATACCATGTTGTGAAAGCAAGAAGAAGATTCTGGAAGAAAGGACTCTTTCTGAGTTATTTTCCAACTATCCGATACAAAGCCCAAATTCTGTTTTTATACTAGTTGTAGAGTTTGCGGGTAAATCACAGAGGTTCTTTTACAAGAGTAACAAAATGCAAGCTAACTAACTGTGAACTCATATGCTTATATGTATAAATATGAATCAAAATACATTCCGTGTTAGAAAAAATTGCAGTAGAAAGTACCTCAAGCTCAGCTTATAAAATTGCTCCACGAGTTTCTCCAGATCGACAAAATCCAAGCTTTTCCTCTTAGTGGTAAAGTGTACTACGTAGTTAAAAAACTAGAGTAACACTTAACAAATCCACAGTCTAAAAACTATTTCAAGAGAGAACAAATGAGAGAGAGATTTTTTTCTCAGTAGAAAAATTACCGGAACCAGAATGAGGGTGCTCTATATAGCCTCCCCTACACGGCTGGCCTTAAAGGCCAGCCTTTATTATTCAGTAACGCAGGCTTAAAGCCTTGCGTTTACAGGCCGTTGTAACGCATGGCTTTAAGCCATGCGTTACTGCATGTGCACGAAATGGGGGTTCTGCCCATGTGGGTGCCCCCCTCCGTTTAACATCTCCCACTCGCACACAGTGGGCATGACCCTAGGTCTGCATCTTTCTAATGTTCTCAATCTTGTTCACACATAGCAAATAGGCCGTGTGACCACCAAGCACATCTGTAGAAAGGTGGGAGTACATACACTAAATCTCTCCCAGAGAAGACTAGCATAGTAACATCCCTAAAGTGTCTGGTTATGTCTTAGACTCATTCGATCGCATCAAATCTAGCATTTTCGAGACCCTCTTGAGTTCAGAAAACTCAGAACAATGCTTGACTACCTCCAAATCATTTCAATATGTTCACAACCTTAGTCGCTACCAGTATGTAGCGTCATAGTTTGACGTCAGCAAACACTATCGAAGATGCGATATCGAAGAATCTTCCCTTTGCACTCATATCATTCAACTTTGGTCGTACTGCTTTCTTAGCAATGCCTCTTTAGACCGTATTAATCATGGCTATAGACAACATGCCAAAGTAGCAGACATCACAACCTCCATCTCGTGACATAGTCAAAAGTAAAGGACACTTTAAAAAATGAGACTCACACAATGATAAAGAGGGAAACCTTTTACTCACTTACTCATTTGGTCGAATAAGCACATGTAGTATGAAATACATGCTATGGTGGATTTCTCATTCTCAAAGAGCATATGTCTATATCAACACCGTACAGATCTTAATCTAGTCGCTCCTTAAGCATCTAACCCGAGTTCCTCCATTTGCTCGCCTCCAAGGCGTCAAAGAGGATCTCACATCTGGCTAACCACAGGTTATATAGGTTGTGGGGTAACCCATGCATAGTCCTTTCATTGGACCTCATTTTAGCTCCCACTAAAATGACATATCTTTGTGTCAACTAACTTATCAATTTGGATAAGTATCTAAGAACACAATGCCCCATCTCTACTCGCTTCTCAAGCGCTAAAGGCGATCGCTCGTGTGAGTGAGTCGATCTAAGCCTGTTGACATATCTTGTGTGTGTATTAGAAAAAACAATACGATAAAAACAATAACTAAATCATATTGTATTAGTATCCCAAAGGAAAGGTTACATCTCAATGTCATTTGAAACACAAATTACATTTACAGTCTTCGTAGTCCTAGATTCCTAACATGAGCCTCAAAGACATATTTTGCTATGGGCTTTGTTAAGGGATCAGTAACCATGTGACTTGTAGAGAGGTGTTTCAAAATCACTTCCTTTTGCGTTATCATGTCTCTGATGTAGTGATATCTAATATCTATGTGTTTGGTCCTTCCGTGGTACTTAGAGTCCTTAGCATATGCAAGAGCAGTCGTGCTATCGCAGAATATTGTCACCGGATCTGAAGTATCCGTGCCAATATCTAAATGCTTGAGGAACCTCCGTAACCAAACAGCTTCTTGAACTACTGCAGAACAAGCTATATATTCTGCCTCCATGGTGGATAAAGCTATACAGTCTTGTTTTCTTGCTGCTCCATGTAATGGCGCTATTGTTGAGCAGAAAGACATACCCAGTGGTTGATTTACGCTCATCTAGGTCACTGCCCCAGTTGGCATCACTGTAACCTCTTAGCTGCAAATCTGAACCTTGATAGCATAGCACATAGTCTGCAGTTCCCTTCAGATATCGCATAATCCTTTTGACTGCTTTCCAGTGAGCCAGTCCGGGGTTAGATTGGAATCTACTTACTAGGCCAACTGCATAGCATATGTCAAGCCGAGTACACATCATTGCGTACATCTGACTACCCATAGCATTAGCATAAGGGACACGAGCCATCTTTTCCTTTTCTCTTTGAGTCTTAGGACACAACTCTTTAGATAAGTTTTCGCTTTTTGTAATAGGGGTGTCAATGGGTTTACATTCACTCATTAGGGAGCGTTCGAGAACTTTCTTTATGTAAGTCTGTTGGGACAAACACAATATTCTCTTTGAGCGATCTCTGTAGATCTTAACTCCCAGAATGTATTCTGCCTCACCCATATCCTTCATCTCAAAATTGAAGGATAACCACTCTTTTGTGGCGACTATCAACCCTTTATCATTTCCAGCTAGTAGTATGTCGTCAACATATAATGACAACATAATGAAACTCTTCTTGGATCTTTTGACATAGACACAATGGTCCTCTGTGATTATCGTAAACCCATTCGAAAGAACGGCTCGATGGAATCTGAGGTACCATTGCCTAGATGATTGTTTTAGGCCATATATAGATCGTTTGAGCTTGCACACTTTGCGCTCTTGACCTTTGACCACAAAACCCGTTGGTTGATCCATATAGATCTCCTCATCTAGTTCTCCATTGAGAAATGCTATCTTAACATCCATTTGGTAGAGTTCCAAATCCATGTTTGCTACTATAGCTAGAATCAGGAGAATTGAAGCAAACCTCACAACTGGTGAAAAAGTTTCTTCATAGTCTATACCCTCCTGTTGGGTATATCTTTTCGCCACTAAGCGAGCTTTGTACTTATCTATCGATCCATCCGACTTGCGTTTGACTTTAAGAACCCATTTGTTCCCAATAGTCTTACGCCCTGTCAGTAGATCAACCAGATCCCAGACCTGGTTAGTTTTCATAGACTCAATTTCATCATTAAGAGCTTTCATCCACTCATCTTTAGTAGAAGATGAGAGAGCCTCATGATTTGTCCTAGGCTCATCATCATCATGCGGAGCTACCATAAAAGCCTCCCCTTCAATCTCAAAACGACGACGGGGAATACTTTCACGTGTGCTTCTACGCGGCTGAGGTTGTTGTGATTGATTGACAAGTGGTGTGCTCCCACTCGGATTTAAGTCCTTATTTGTAGGAGCTTGAAGAATTTCTTCCTCATTCTCAACTAAATTCCTTGGAGCACTTTCCTCTTATTCCATAATCTCATGAAGTTCTAAACTCCTATCAACCTCACCTCTACTTGGAAATTCATTTTCAATGAAGTCCACATCTCGTGATTCAATTTCAGTCACACTTTCATCAATTTGTTCACCTATTAACACATACCCTTTAGAGTGTTCTGAGTACCTTATAAAGATACACTTCTTCCCTCTAGGGCCTAATTTCCCACACTTATGAGAAAGATCATGAACAAAACCTGTTGAACCCCATGGCCGCAAGTTACTCAAATTGGATTTCTCGCCGGTCCATAGTTCATATGGGGTGGAAGTTACTGATTTGGAGGGCACTCGGTTAAGAATGTAGGCAGTAGTCAAAAGTGCATCCCCCCAAAAAGAAATTGGAAGGGTTGCTTGCGCCATCATTGACCTAACCATCTCAAGCAATGTTCGATTTCTCCTTTCTGCCACACCATTTTGTTGTAGCGTACTTGGCATCGTCAACTGTCTCTTGATTCCTTTTTCATCATAGAGCCTTTTAAATTGCTCAGAGAGATATTCTCGTCCTCGGTCAGTTCTTAGAGTTTTTAAACTTTTGTCTAACTGATTCTCAACCATCCTTAGATACCGCCTAAAGCACTCTAATGCTTCAGACTTATGGGAGATTAAGTAAACATGACCGTAACATGAAAAATCATCTATAAATGTGATGAAGTAGACACCTCCGTGTCTAGCCCTCACACTCATTGGACCACAGATGTTTGAATGGACTAATTGCAGTGGAAAAGATGCCCTAGTGGCTTTTCCAAACGGTTTTCTCTTAGCTTTTCCCATTAGACAATGTTCACATGTGGGCAAGATGACTTTAGCGAGATTGCCTATTAAGCCCTCTCTAGCTAACCGAGTCATTCTATCTTGCCCTATATGGCCAAGCCTAGCATGCCATTTATATGAATCCATATTATCAGATGCAGAAAGAAAAGTAATTGACTCATTCATATTTGAATAATTCAAATTTAATATCATAAAACCGTCTTGAAGAAAAGCATTGCCATAAAACACATGGCCCAAATGAAAGGAAACATAATTGTTTTCAAATACAATCTGAAAACCAAGTTTTAATAGAGTAACTACGGAAAGTAAATTTCGTCGGATTTCGGGAGCGTATAGCACATTGTGGAGGAAAAGAGTGCGGCCACCCCGCAAGTCCAGCTTGTAGGTACCAAGTCCCAATACCTCCACGCTAGCTTCATTCCCCACCTTGATATCACGACTCGCAGCTGGAATCCGGCGATACCCCACAAATCCGACTCTATCTCGCGCTATGTGTTCGGTCGCTCCTGAATCAACAATCCACATAGGATAGGAATGAGCAACCATCACATGGCTAGTTACAAAAACAATGCGAGAAAAGTTAGAGTGTACCTTCTTCGGCTCAGTGCAGTCACAAGCGAAGTGGCCATTCTTTTCACAGTTGAAGCACTCTAATTTCGACTTGTTCTTCCCGCGCTTGCCCCTCTTGCTGCGCTGGGAAGTTCCTGACACCTTCTTGATTTGTCCAGCAGCTACTCCATTCTTGGGCTTCTTGAGCTTAGGCCTTGATGCCTTACGCGAACCAGAATTAGCCACATAGGCCGTATGATTGGGCTTAGCAGCCTCTAGGCGCTCAGCCTCCAATTCTAAGTGACGCGAGACATCATCAAAGTCTTTGATATTCTCGTTATGCGTCAGGTTCTGGCACATATTCTCCTAAGAATTTGGTAGTGACCTAATCACTGCCTGGACTTGTTGTTCATCTGTCAGGTTGCTTCCTGCCGACCTAAGTTCGCGGATCATAGTTGACATAGCCCTAAGATGCTGCTTCATTGTGTGGTCAGCGCGCATCTTATAGGAGTTGAACCTCATGGTTAATCCACGCAACCTAGTGGCTGAAGTTCCACCAAACTTCAAGTTTAAAGCCTCCCACATGCTTTGGGCAGTGTCACAGACCTCGAACTCACACATTAGATCATTGTGCATTTTGCTTAACATTATTATGCGCGCGTACCGATTTTTCTTAGCCTATTGAGTATAGGCTTGTTGATCTATATTATGTTGTTCCGAGGTCCCTTCCACGGGCACAGTAAGGGTGTGAGACAAGGCCTCCAAGACCTCTTGCTCATCTAAGACATATTGGATCTTGCGATGCCATATGTCATAGTTTTTCCCATCTAATTTCTCCCCCTTGTTTAAGTCGGCAATTATAGTCTTGGATGCCATATCACTACAATACTCAAAGAAGGGATATTATACACACACCTAAGAAATCTGTTGCGTCCTTTTAAGATAGAAAAAGAATAATTTAGACATGTCGCAAGATCGAAAAATCGCTAAGCTTCATAATCATCTCTTGTGCCACAATATCCAATTATTAAATTTCTAACCAAATTCCCGTGCAAATTATTTTGAAAAAAATATGGGAGAATTTATCATCATAAATCTTAACCATACTCCCACTATCTTAAGTCGTCTCCTAGTCATAGTCATATGTAAAGATATAACCTACTAAAACTGCAGTAACCTTTTGGGCCAGTCTACAAGGACAGCTACCCAGACCATAGCAACCTGTTGGGCCAGTCTACAAAGACAGCCAGACTACAGTGACCTGTTGGGCCAGTCTACAAAGATGGTTCATATGATACCATTACAATCCATTTTTCTTGTTCCATCAGTGCATTTACAGTTTTTACTGGGGCCATTGTAGTCTTTTTGGCTATACAATGCATTTACAGTTCTTACTATGGTCACCATGGTCTTTTGGCTATACAGTGCATTTACAGTTCTTACTGGGGTCACTGCAATTCTTTCAGCCTATCATTCACACTGACAATTCTAACTAAGACTACTTAGTGGGATTTTCTATATTTTTATCACTAAAAGAAATGAAGACTAATGTCTAAACATTCAAGTCTAACATTCAACGATGATAAAATAATCACATTTCCACATTGGTGCGCTTATCTCCTTAGTTTAGTAGGTGGTCTGGGGTTCAAAACCCCATTGTGCCATTTTATAATTTTATTTCATTTTAAAAAAAAATGAGCTTAATTAAAAAAAAAAAAACTAAAAAAAACTGGACCGAAAATGGCCCAATTATTATTTTTTTTTATTTTATTTATTTTTTAAGCAGGAAAAACAATGGGCCGTCCGGCCCAGCCCATTTGTTTTGGCCCAGCCCGTTTAAGATGACGTAGAAGTCATCTTCTACCTCCAGTGGGTTACTGTTCACGTGAACAATAACCGAAAAAATCAGATCACTCCGGCCACCGTTTTGAGGGCTTACCGGTGTTGTTTTTCATCGAAAACAACCTCCGGAGGAGGCTGGGTGCTGCCGCAGCACCTGGGTGGTGCGCGCAGCACCACGGTGGTGCTGGCAGCGCCCCTCTGGTGCGCGCAGCACCGTCCTGGTGCGCGCAGCACCGCTGGGTGCCCCCACGGTGCACCATGCACCGTGGGCTCCAATCGATGCATGCAGCACCGTGGTGCGCGCAGCACCATATCAGGGGTGCTGCGCAGTACCTACGGTGCGCGCTGCACCACCGGGTGGAGACGTGGTGCGCGCTGCACCACTACACCGGCTTCGGCCAAATTTTTTTTTTTTTTTTTAAACTTCGCAGCAGTAGTCAGCACAAAAAAAAAATGGCACATTTACAATTTACATGCATATGCAAATAAAAAAAACTAGAAGCAATTACGATGGCTTTGATACCAATGTTAGAAAAAATTGCAACAGAAAGTACCTCAAGCTCAGCTTATAAAATTGCTCCACGAGTTTCTCCAGATCGACAAAATCCAAGCTTTTCCTCTTAGTGGTAAAGTGTACTACGTAGTAAAAAACTAGAGTAACACTTAACAAATTCACAGTCTAAAAACTATTTCAAGAGAGAACAAATGAGAGAGAGATTTTTTTCTCAGTAGAAAAATTACCGGAACCAAAATGAGGGGGCTATATATAGCCTCCCCTACACGGCTGGCCTTAAAGGCCAGCCTTTATTATTTAGTAATGCACACTACAAGAAATAAGCCATTTTCCAACGATTTTAAAATCGCTGCAATAGAAATCGCCGCGAACTAGCCCTTTTAGCGGTGATTTTAAGCTCGCCAGTGAGTTCAAGATATAATCTAATTGGGGTTCTATTTTGCAGCGAAAATAATCGCTGCTAAATTATTGACCTTTTTGCAGCGATTAAAAATCGCTGCAATTGGGTCCGTAATGCCACAGGTACATTTTGCGGCGACATTTTGGACTGTAGAGGCGAAAATATTCGCCGGGAAATATGGATGACCTTTTGCAGCGTTTTAAAATCGCTGCAATATATCATTTAATGAAACGGCGCCAAACTCTACATATATTTTCTTTTTCCCCCCCGATTCCTTTCCTCTCCACTTCTCTCTGTTCTTCCCCGTTCCTTCTCCTCTAACCTCTCCGAGAGATCAGCTGCTACTCCATCCACGCCTTCCTTCGATTTCATCTCCATTTTCGTGCAACCACCCGTGCGATTCGTCCCTTTCCTTCTCCACTTCTCTCTGTTCTTCCCCATTCCTTCTCCATCTGGGTTTCCGAGAGATCAGGCCGAACGATCCATCTGGGTTTCCATCTAGGTGCTACTCCATCCACGTCCCTCGAACGATTTCATCCCCATTTCATTGTAACCACCCAAAAGTTTCTACTTTAGCACATTTCCCTCCCGCAGAAGCTACGGTCGAGATGGAATGGAAGGAAGCCGTACTGTGCCGTGCGATTCCTCTCTTTCAATCTGTGGAATTTGGGTCAGTTGCTTCCAACTGAGGTTGGTCGAGTTCCAGTTGTGAAGAAGCGTGGGTCCTTTCGTCACTACAGGTATCGCCCCAACTCAGAAGTGGATTTTTTTTGAACTGTTTGGCATTCACTCGTTTCTTTACAAAATTAAAAGCTTTTTGTTTGTAGACTGATTTCTGCCTGTGCAGTTGTGAAATCTATCCCTTTTTTGCGCCAATTTTGCAATGTATATCTGCATTTTCTGGTCCAGCTTGCTTTGTCCGATGCTCGAACATGTGTTTGTACCCAGTGGTTGATAAAATATAATTGGACTAAAATGTCTATGAGCATACTTCCCACCCAGTTCATAATTGATCTCTTATATGCTCTAGGTTTTTATTAGTTTAGGGTCTTGTATCAATTTGTTTGCTATGTAATTTGGGAATTTACAGCTAGTAGAAATTACCAAAATACATTATATGGACCTCAAATGTTGATCTTGTCCTTTGAGGTTTTGCTAGCTTTAGTTGCATTAACATTGCTAGGGTGTCGTATTCATCCAAGAACTTTGTAAGTGTTTTAGTACGTATATAAATGGACCTAAAATGTTAGGATTATGTACATGCAAACTGTTGAACCTAAATTAAATGTATGGAAATATCCTAGAACATACATTTTTTTTTTTGATAAGTAAAAGTATATTAATAAAAGAATAGGCAAAAGCCATGTTCAGTACAAATAATGCCCTAAACTAAGTAGGGGCCATAGATACAAATAAAACATACATATATATATATACAAGCTAATCTCCCTCATAGTTAGTGGTGCCTTTTCCTATTAGTAATGCTTGATTGATTCTGATCAAACTATTTTTTGCTTCAATTAATAGTACTAGTGTTTAATTTTCCTATATATATCAACCATGCACAACATGATCATCACCTCAGGAAAAACTTCTCTAATTAAACTCCAGCACATGATTCAATTGCTCTGGACATACCACTGCTTTTCCTAACTGTTCTGTTCTTCCATTAATAGTAATATTGCGTTTTTCCAATATCTACCGGGTAATCACTGTAGTAAAAATCCTGCTCTAATTTTTTTGGCATAAGTAAAGGATATTTAAATTAATAAGAATAGGCATATAGCTCAACTACACAGGAAAATCTTTCTCTAATTAAACTCATGCACATTCCACTGTACTAAAATTAAGCTGCATCGATCTGTCACCCACATTGAAGGAAAAATATAGAGGTTTAATACCGGAATCATAAACATCAGGATGCTCTTAATGCAGTATTCTCTAGAACTAATTTGTCAAAAAACTACAAACACTTCTTTTCTATATATATATATATATTACATATATATAACAGTTAATTAAAGTTATCCCGTCAGATACTATATTTCTTTCTTTCTTTCTTTGGGATAGAAAAGGAGGTACGTAACACATGAAGCACACACTTAATTACTGATTTTGGTTATCATAGGCTCACCATCATAGGCAGCCCAACAATGAGACATCAAATGCTGTTTTTTTTTTGGCAAGTATGAGATACAAAATATCTCCACTAATGACTTCAACAAGGGATACAAAGCAATGTTAAAACCCACGCACGTACGTATCAAAACTCTACTAAGTGATAAGAGTTATTACAAGAGTAGTAAATCTTTCTTGTCATGAGCCAGAGGCTCATTTTAATCCAAGTTGTCAATGTATGTTTGTCCACTCACGATGTCGGTTTTAACTAGGTTAATTTGGAATAACTCTCCGAGCATTTAGGCCTAATTACAACTTACATTGTTTCATGAAAAAACATTGAATATAATGCATGCACCCTTGACTAGATAAATCTAATAAAACTTATGAACTATAATGGACACTTAAAAAATACAAAATATATATACTGTTACCAAAAGCTAGATATCATAATTGAAAGCAAGCGATCAACTTTAAAAACTTCATAGCATTCTGCCATCTCAGGCACCTGGCCTATTGTAAACTGGCCATAACTTCTTCTAAAAAACTCCAATTGCAAATTCTTTAATGCATCAGAAACAATAGACTTAGAGTATTGATGGTACATGGCATGTAGGCCAATTATTTTGAAATTATCCTAGACTATTTTTGGAATACCCTAAGAAATACATATTGATATATTTTGAGTTCTTACCTATATTGATTCTCAATTTCCACACAGCAATTTCATGTATCCTTAGAACACCTTATTTCTTTTTTCAGTACTAATTAAAAGCTCAATGACAATGTTATTGTCATTGAGGTGTTACGTAAGCTGATTTTAGATTCTGTGGAAGGCATTTTTGTCATGCCCCAATTTTTCATAATATTGGGGATGAACCTATTGAGGTCACAATAGCATTTAAAAAAAATGAATAAACTAAAAACTTCTATATATATGAAATTGAGTTCATATTTTTTTTCATCTCACCAAATCCATCAAAACATCTAAGACTGTTCTTGGTTTTGAAAATCTCAAATAAAACCCTAACTATTCTATAGATGACACTTATTTCCTAGCTCTCATTCTAACCCTCCTATGTGTCCTCTAAGCTTCCTCATTTGCATGCTCCTCTTTGACATGTGCAGAATAAGAAATTTTACCTGTGGAACGTAATTATATCTGTCTCGATAATTATGATTGATTAAGCTAGGTGTAATATTTGAACACATTTTTTAAATAAATGTTAAGATTAAATTAAAAGCAAAAACTAAAATCATAGTATTGAATGTAAATTAAAAATAGCTGCTATTTTACAGCTAGTAGAAATTACCCAAATACATTAAATATGCCTTGATTCTCCATCAATGAATATCTTAAACATATGCTAGCTCATCAAGTTGATCTTGTCTTTTTTGTTTTGCTAGCTTTAGTTGCATTCACATTGCTGGTATATAAAGCAGTACTGATCAAATTAACTTGGTTGCATGTCATCATAAATAATAGCTAGGGTGCCGTTTTCATCCAAGAACTTTTGATTGTTTTAGTACGTATATACGTGGACCTAAAATGAATACATGAGATGATTTTTGCATTCATTTTAGGTCCAATTTCTGTGATTAATTCAGTCCTATGATTGTATGCCAATCGAATATTTAATGTATGGATTATACAATACAATACATTCAAATGATTGAAGTTTAGGTTCCCTTTTGTTTGAAAGAATCATATAGTTAATTTTTAACCCAATTTTTTCCGTCCTCTCATCTCAGTATATATTTAGTATCTATATGTGTATACTAAATATTTATGTATAACTTCTGGTTTCAACCTATCCCCCATTATATAATTCACAGTTCTATTTCAAGCTTTTCATCAACAAAAGCATAATGCTTATCATCTTTAAGTGGTACAATTTATGTCTCCACGTCCAACTGAAGACTTCAATATGCTTTCCACTTATTATCCAGATTAGCTTGTATCATGTAACTTTTCATGAAAAGGAAGAAAATGGGCAGCAATCAGTTATAGCAGTTACACATAAAAGATAAAGTAGAAATTCATGTATGTGGACATTGCTGCAACTGATGTAAATTGAACCTGGCCAATCTAATGTACTCGCTTTTTTTGTCTCTCTAATTCATAGTTTCTTTTGGCTTATTTCATGCATGCCAAGCCAAAAGGCAGTAATGTTTCTTTGGTGTGAATTAAACCCAACTTGTTAGCTGTCATATATCGGGAAAGAAAGGATACAAAGATAATAGCCTTACTTGATGCATTAACATGTTTGATGTCTTGACCCTTTTATGCATATATATCACAATCAACCCCAATTTGTCTGGCTGTATAGATATATACATGTCTATACTTCTAATTTGGATTAAAAACCTGTATTGTCTCGAGAACATTTGGTGGAGCTTGAGTGGTCCAACTTCCTTCACATCTCCGCGCGCTGCAATGAAAAACTCAGAAGTTTTGATTCCTTTGGGCCATTTTCTGTAAAGACATAAAAACCTAACGAAAACTACATTAATTAAGTACCCTCGCTCTCTATTTCTTTTTCATGATTATTCCTTAAGCTCCTCTCTTTCCTTTCTGCCACTCATTTTAAGACAAAACAAACAAAAACAACAAATTAACTCAAAGGGATCTGCTGAAACCTTAGATAGATCATGTTACCATCAAAATCTTAAGCTGCATGAGAGATCACAAAGATTCTTTTAAATTTAATAAACCATTTGGAAATTAAATTAGTAACTTTTGATTTGAATCATTCTAGTGATCAACCAAGTGGAAGATGGACCTTCTTTTGAATGTTCCAGCGATTCATTAGTAAAGATGTTTTAAAAAGTCTGTCATCTTCTATCAATAACAATGTCTTGTGTTTTTTTCTTCCCTACCAACAAATCAACGTACGAAATTAACATAAATGATATTATAATGATCATTAATTAATCTTTTCCAAAGTTAAAATTTTTGCTCATATAATGTCATGGTAACCTTCACATATCAGCACAAATATTACAATTGAAAACAGCAAAAAGATGATAGGGATCTTTTGTTTCCCTTAGTACGGCGTGTTTTGGTAAAATGAATACTTAATTCTTCATCTGGGTATTATCTGGGATTTCTCTCTCTATAAAAGGATAATTTGTTTTTAGCATATCCTTAATTCACCATCATATATATATATATATATGTGAAAGAGAGAGAGTGGGTGCTTTAGCTTTGCTTTCCACGCAAGAAAGAGAATCCTGTAATATACATGCATGGCATTGCTTGATATTTTACTCATTCGTTGTTTATCGCTTTATTGTTGGTGGACCCATGAGATTAGTACATGCAAGCCACAGAATTAAACAGCCCTCTAGTGCGTAGAAACCAGCATTTTGTTTTTTGGGGAATTTGTTTCACAAAATCATCTTAGGGAGGGCTGCAAATTTGGATTGTATGGGTGTTTTTCTTGGTGCTATAATTTTCATGAAATCCCAGCCTTTTTTTAGCATATGGATAGAATTTTTTTTCCTAGACGCATTCAATAACTGTTTGCTTCTTCTTCTCCTCTTTGTACATAGGAGATTTATAACATGAAAATAAGTAAAAAAGCTTACTACAGTCAGTCCGTAGTACCAAAAATAAAAGCAGGGATGGAGAGTGGAGTTGGCCGACTGTCTTTTCAATTTGAACTTTGTCTAGGAAAGACAAGATCCACTACAGTTAGGGGCCCATTTTAATTAGTAAGTTGGTCGTTTTGGGGAAAAAACTAGAATCCATTAACATCCACCCAATAGGTGGCATACACATGTTTTAGTCTCAAATCTAATCTCCATGTTGTTGTGTGAAAACAATAGGTTGAATTCATATGTGTTAAAGGATTTGTCCTGTTCGATGTTAAATTATTCGATACTTACATTAAGAGTAGAGGACCAACATGCAAGTTCTCTTCCCTAATTTTAAAGCACAAGAACTAATCCCACCCCCACCCCCAATTTCATCTTACATTCTTGATCATGAGTATAGAGATGGCCCTCTTTTGAGACAGGGTAACACATGTGCATTCAAAAGCATAGGGTTCATTACTTGTTGAAATAATTTCTGACCAAGCAAATACATCATTAAATATTGTCTATTTCATTAATATGAGAGTATCATTTCCACTTTTCCTGAAAAGTTATTTTGCCACATCAGTCAAGATGACTTGTTCATGAAGAAAAGTAAGAGCGTTTTCCCCCCATGAAAATGAATGTCTTTACTAAGGTCAATGATGCTAGCCTTTATTGGTTAGCTGCCAAACTACGCACTAGAGGCTTATATATCATATTCTTTCCACGCTAACTTGTTCTCTTCCATTTCCTAGTAAATTCCTATCATTTGTACACTCTTAACACACGTTCTTCATATATCCGGACACGCATTAAAACTCAATAGCCTTTATTGGACAGCAAGCATACTATTTTATCCTTGTCAATGAATAAATTTACCATGCTTAACCACTTTACTTGGCTTTAAAGTTTTGGCGAGGTTTAATAAGTTAGGATTGAAGTTAATTGGGTTGAGGTTGATATTTGAATAAAGTTGCATCCTTTTTAGGTAAATAAAGTTATTTGAGGTATGAACAACTACCATACCTCCTAGACTTGGTTGAGGTGTGCTTGGTTTATGTAGTTGAGAAAGTGGTTAAATCAGGGATGTTTAAGAGCATGAATGTACTTTGGCTGCTAGCTGTCCAGTGTGGTGCAGAAAGTAACTGCAATAGAGTTTCTGTGTTGGGGCTTCAGCCAGTCCATTTCATCCCCATTTTTCTTTTGCATATTTTGCACAACCAGTCCATTTAATTGTATGAAAAACTATTGAAAACATGGGATAAAAACCAGCCACCTTGTGAGCTTTAGCTCTTAATTTAATGATATTTTCCAACAAGTTTTTCATAAAACCATTCAAATGCCATTTTAACTTGGTGAAAGTTGTGAAATCATGGATACTTTCTTGTTCTCTTCCATTTCTAAGTAATTCTTATCATCTGTACATTCATAACCCACGATCTGAATATATCTTTCATGTAGAAAAAACTCAATGGCCTTTATTGGACAGCAAGCGTGCTATTAGTCATGTTCATGATGTAAATGGTTTGAATGCTTGAGATGGATGAGGAAGAATGTTTGGCCTAGTGCTAAGTATGGAAAGAATTTACATGTGTTGCGTTTGTGTTGTGGTTGATTTACCCTAAGTGAAGAGGAGGTAAGGAAAGTGAATTGTAGTTGATTTTCCCTAGCTTGGTTTATGTAGTTATGATTGTGATTAAAACCATTGCTCCTATAACAATGGTTTCCTTAAATTTGTTATTTTTTTGTGACAACTATATTTGTTTGTGTTATATTCTGGTATTGAATTTAAACTCAAATTTACTTGGATGTCATGTGCAGATTGTAGGCTTGACGGGCTTGTTGGTGAGCCATTTCAGCCAGGGGTGAGCTGAAACTTAGTTACTTGAGGATTGAAGGTAACGAATACCCATACACAGCTACAAATCCTTTTTCATTCCAAGAATTCTCAAAACATTGATGGAAATAAATTTGGATGATTATTAATTAATCACACATAATCATGCATATTTTACCTACCATATTATCTTGGAGTTGGTTTTGTGTTTTGGGTGATTCTGTTCGTTTGTATGTCTAAATATGTGTGTTTTGGATGATGTTGTTCGTTTGTATGTCCACCCATTAGGAGCCCACGCAAGGAATTTTGGTCATTTCTTGATAGCAAGGTAAAAACCAGTCTGAATGATTTCCCTGGTCTTCTGCGATCTATTCCACAAAATCTCCCATTTTTTTGTTTTCCTAATCCTCTAGTTAATTGTTGCAGCACGACCCCTATCCTAGTGGCAAAGGGTTTTTGGGTATCGCCACTTCCCCGTCCTTTCCTTCACTCGGTTGCGACGATTGTTGATTGGTAAAAACCTCCGCCTTTTTTTTTTTTTTTGGTTTTTTTCCATTTGCTCCAATATTTCTTTTGAACACAAACCTTAAAGTTTTCTTAACATTTTCTGTTAAGAAAAAGAGGTGATGTATGCTTAACGTTTTCAGTTTACTCTATTTGTGTTGGCGGAAGTAGTTAACAAATTCCTGTTAACTTGTTGGGAGGTTACTTTCTCTTTCACTTTCTTTCAAATTGTTATTTTGTGCCAAGTTGTAACCAAAATCAGGTTTCGGGTGAATTTTTCCCAAACACTAGCATACTTTGTGCACTAGTATACTTTCATCTTATGATAAAATATCTATTTTATGCCAAGTTGTAACCTTGCTAGTTTTTGTTAGAATTTTTCTTCAACACTAGTATACTTTGTCAATGGGTCTACTTTCATTTTCTTTTAAGTCTCTGGTTTATGCCATGTTGTAACAAACTCAGGTTTGTTACAACATTTTTCCCCAACTTTAATATAGTTTTGGGATCAAATGATTTGTTGGGAAGTCTCTGGTTTATTGTTTTGTTTTTGTCTTTTCCATTTTTTTTCCTTAAAGAGGCCTTTTACTATGTAACCTAACATGGTGCAATGTGTCGGTGCAGTTGAATTTAGGAATGATAGCTGCATTTTCCCCCTCTTTTTAACAAGCAAATGGGTCATAGCTGCATGTTATAACATTCCCATTTGAAAGTACTTGCCTTTGATTTCGGGGAAACAACCCATATGTTTTAAAATGTTGGGATTGGGATTGGTTTGTTGCGATCCATTTTTGTAGAAAAATTGGGATTGAAATGGATGGTATTACCGGTAAAGTTCATACATACTTGATGGAAAACAAACAAAGAAATTGAGAGACCGAGGAAAGAGGAAATTCACATCTGAGATGCTCTCCAGTCAGTAATGTCTTTCAGACGATTAATAACTTTTGAGGCTTTAATTAAAATTGACTAGAAAACAACTATTGATTCATGTAAAAAAATAATCTTTTGAATTTTTCAATTTATAAGGTCGATTGGCCATAATATTTATGATCGAGACACCTACCTGCATATGGTCATGTACCAAGGGTAGTTTTAATGAGCCTAGCTTGCCAAGCCACAGTATGGTAGTTCGATTCAGTCGTGTGTCTAATTTAGTTAATAACCCCACCTCAAATTATCACAAAAATAAAATATTCATTTCATCTGTTATTCAGATCGATATAAACTTATTTATGCTTTTGACTTATTAGCTAGCTAGTTCTTTCTTTTTTCAATTGAAACATAACAACATTTTTTCTTAAAACACACCAAAACCATGAAGGAACAGGATAGGGATGCATGCATGCATGATATTGGATAGACCTGCATGGTCGTCATCATGGATTCAATTTGCAGTGACCAGCATGCATGCATAATGCATATATGTATGTTATCTTGTAGCACAACTAGCACATATCATTGACTTTCAGCAAGTATGATCCTAGTTGTTTTGTACCTTCATGCCATTAAAGCCTCTGATTTGTACATGTTGCACCTTATCATTCTCATGCTTTTCTTTTTACTTTGTTTGTTTTGGGTGTATTTTTGTATTGGTGAGAAGTTGATACTTTTGAGGAGGATATGTGAAAGATATTTTTTAATGAGGATAAGGTAGGTGATGTCTTTTAATATACTCTATATATATATAGTACTACACTTGATTGCATGCACAGAAAAAAAAGCAAAAGATTTTCTTCTTCAAGCCCTTATTCTACAAGAAAATTTAAAATGCAACTTCGCCTTCTCAAATCAATACCAAAGATGATCTTCCAGCATAATCTGTCTAATTGGGATTGGCTCCTACATACATTTATGAGGTTTTCGCCGATAAGAATCACCATCATAGGCAGCACAATTAACCCTCTTTAGCCAGCTTTGATTCACACTTTTCAATTGCGGTAGTGACATCCGAGTCCAAGATCTTTCCCTGAAGATTGGAGTCCTTTCCCTGTCATTACTAAAGTATTAGAATGTTATTTACTGACTCGTTGATTCAAATTTCCAGCCACATTGAATTCTACAACAATATCAGTGAATATAGAGAGAATTTTGCCAGCAAGTGGACCCAATGAGTTAGCAGCTGCATGCATCATTTCGGGATCGAATTGTATAAATATATAAGCCAGATCGAAAACAATCAATTTCTTATGATCAAGACTACCTGGAGTTTAATGATGGACAAGCTAGGGTTCTTATGCACAATCCATAGTTGTGCACCATAAATGTAGCTATCAATATATATTATTAGCTTTGAGGATATTAAAGTAAAGCTTTTTATTGTAGTTATATCACATTTAGTAGTGCAGGCAACACAAATCTAGCCAGCTGGTCATCCTTCAAAATCTTTCTTCTTTTGTTCTCTTTAAATTCATTTTTTTTACAAGGTTTTTTGTGTTAATCAATTCATGATATATTCATTGGTAGATATAATTGGAATTCAATGTGCATCTTTCTTTACATTTCTTGTCCAAGCATGTTTGAAACTTTTTTGGTTATTCTCTATGTATCCAGCTAATAAAGCCTTTTCTTGGAGAACATGACTACTATATATATATGTGAACTGCTATGTCATGTTCGTCTATCTCTCTCCCTCTCTCTCTATCTCTCTAGATGAACTATATAGGCCCTAAATATATAAACCTTGAAGATATTCGTAAAGGTATTCTTATTGAAATTTATGTGTGTAGCTACATTTCAAAGAGTATTCATGATATGCTATATTCACTACAACAGAAATGACTTTTTATGGATGAAAAGTTCCATCCAAGAAAAAGGTTGAACTGTTGCAGTGATCAATTGAACTAGCTAGGAAGCCTCCTGTCGGAGCATCTCCTAAAAGTTTTTAGTATGCCTACATGTATTGTAGGAATTAGAATTCACATTTGTATGTGTGTGTATAATAAACATAGAAACGCACAAGTTTCTCTTGGAATTTAACTAAATATTCTTGATCATGCCAAGAACTTGGTCTGTCCAATCTATATATATATATATTATACACACTAACCTTGCGCATGTTAATAATTTAGACTCATTTTTTTGTGTACGTACTCGTTAACTAGATTGCATGTATCATGATCAAGAGCAGAAAATAACATAGAAGATTGAGCTAACATATCAGTAGTCTAGTACAGTATTAACTTCAAGCTTGAAGGGTATTTATATAATTCATCATAAGCAAAATTCTCAAGCATTTCATGACTAACCCAATGAAAAATTCTACAAAATTTAGTTTGAGAAATATGCAAATCTAGTTTTGAAGGCACAAAGTATTAAAAAGAAGAAGATATATACATGATTATGTGAACATTAACAACTCGATCCCCTTGCATACATCTTCTACATTAAGGAGAAGCAACTAACTAGCTGCTAGTTAGTTGTTTTTAAGCCGGTGGAAAGATTGGTTTTAAGCCTAGATAAGTACACCTAAGTACTTATTTACTAATTAACATTAGTTCCTGATCCTATATCCAAGAAATTTGATTATTGGGTGAAGAATTAATATTTATATATACACACGACTATAACTGAGGAAAGCCATACATAATAACAGTTGTACTAGTGCATATATGTGTGTGTGTGTGTGTGTGTGTGTGTGTGTGTGTTCGTTCTAGGAGAACAGTGAAAAATCTTAAAACTAGCAGCTTCTTCTTTTCTTTGTGTATGCGCGTGACAGAGAAGTTAAACTAGGGAAAATTTAATATCCAAATAAAAATTTTTTAAGCAATGCACAAATAACAAACTGTTTAACTAGTATATATGTTTCTTCGTGTGTGTGCATGAGAGAGAGAGATCAGAGAGAGGGAGTATTGATCTTCTCAAGGCCAATATCACAGTTTTGAATTTACTGGGTTAGTTTTCAAGAGTAAAGTGTGCTAAACTACATTCTTATATGATCGACATGGCGGCAAAATTAATATTGAGTGTGAGCTTAATATTAATTTTGCCGCACTTATAATAACATATCGTCCCAATTCCATCTTGGGGACGCATACCTGATCATGTATTTAATTATGTCTTCTAGTGCTTATATATACCAATTACGGTTTCAGGGATTTATAGATTTGAAAGTATCGAAGATATATACTTCATTTGATCTTAATTTAATACTACGTACCCTAGCTAGCTCATTTATAAATTATTCCTTGATCAATATATTTTGAAGTCCACGATCGATATTGAATTCAAGGATGCAATATACATCAATAAATCTTGTAGATTAAAGTTGTTACATGACTATATATTTTCGATCTCTTCATATATATATATATATAGTTGCTTATTTCAACGTGCATGATATTATTAGAATTTTTATTTAATGCCATCAAATGGTGATGATTGTATGGTTCTGATCACCAAACACTATTTATATAGGATCTGGAATTTGATAGCAACTAATGATGATCATAAAGAAATAATTACGTACCATACCCAATTTAGGCAAAGTTGTAGAAGAAGTTGATTCTTCATTTCCCAGCTTGCTTTGATTAGTACTCTTGATCTTCTTCTTCTTCTTATAAGGGATCCCCCTTGCTTTAGCTTGATAGTCCCTCACCTCATCGAAGCTAAATTCGGATTGCACTATTGGCAAAGGGATTCAACTGTGATAAGCTGGGGGCTTTGGGTTAAAAGCTGGAGAAACAGCTCTGTACCTCTTAGCCTAAAATAGAAGGACTTAAAAAAAAGCACATTGTTGATACAAATACTTCCAGTTAAAATATATCTCCACAGTCATTTGAGTAATGCTAGTTATCCAACCCATCATCCTAATTTGATCATCTCATTATAGGAGGATAATGAGATTGTCTCACTTGTCTATATATTAGGAGGATAAGCCATTGAATGATGAATAAATAGAAGAATATAAAAAAAAAAAGTTCCCAAGCAAGATTGGACTCCAAGCTGTAAGAAGAAATTATTTTTATCTATAATATAGCTCATGTTGTAGTTACAGCTAGATGTTATGTGTTACTTTGAATCTGCTCATGACACACTTCATGCTCGCTCCAGGATAATTAAGGAAGCTAGCTACCTAGCTAGGTATCTTAGGCACTAAGTTCTAACCTTTTTTTATACAATAGTGGTTCTTTTCTGTGCATCTGTGTTGTGGGTTTGTTTTGGGGTAGTTGGTTGCTATCATTTGAAATGCAGGCTTATTGAATATTATACTTTATTTCTGTACCTTGGATATTTACAACGTGATCTTCTGTTTTTAATATTGAGTTTGAAGGAATTAAGTTTTGAGAGTGTATAACCGGCCTTTATGAAATTGAGTTAAACTAGTGGATCATGGGAATGTACTATGAGAACAGTTTTCTGAATATATATCTTACTAGCCTAAGCAAGCAGCCAATGACTTTATTCAATCTAGTACGTTCTATTAGAATTTCTTGGGTTACATTTATAAAAAACAAAAAAAAAAAAAAAAATTGACAACAAGTTTGCCTAGAGCTCTTCTTGCTGTTTGTGTCTTTCACAATAAAAATGATGTTCCCTCTGAACTTTCTTCAACTCTATTATGAATGGTTTATGTATGTTATTATTATGGTTTTATGCAGAATGTCTAAGAGTCAAATTTTGTACTTATAAATCTGCCCCTGTCCGTGGTAGTGCACCAAACTATGCACTGCATTCTATTTTGGGGCTTGAACCAGTCCATTTCATCCTCATTTTTTGCTCAACCACATATATTTTGTTAGTATGAAAAACTGTATTCAAACAAGGGACAAAAATCCACAAATCTCTCCCATGCTTTAGCTCTTCAATTAATTTGGTTCCAACAAGTAGTTCAAAAGCTGTCAATCTGCTTTTTTTTTTTTTTTTTTTNATTCCTATCATTTGTACATTCTTAACACACATTCTTCATATATCTGGACACGCATTAAAACTCAATAGCATTTATTAGACAGCAAGCATGCTATTTTATACTTGCTCATGAATTTACTTACCATGCTTGAAATGAGGGGTTTTAAAGTTTGGCTTAGTGATAAGTATGGAGAGAGGTTTATATTGTAGTTGATTTTCCCTAGCTTGGGTTATGTAGTAAGATTGTGATTAAAACCATTGCTCCTATAACAATTTTTTCCTTACATTTTATATTTTTTTGTTAAAATATTTGTTTGTGTTATATTCTTTCGGTGAGTTTAAACTGAAATTTACTTGGATGTTGGGTGCAAATTGTTGGCCAGACGTCGAGTGCTGGAAATTTAGAAGGCGTTGATTTTTACCCGACGGGTTTGTTGGTGAGCCAGTTTCAGCCAGGGGTGAGTTGAAACTTACTTACTTGGGGATTGAAGGTAACGAATACCCATACACAGCTGCAAATCCTTTTTTCATTCCAAGAATTCTCAAAACATTGATGGAAATACATTTTCATGATTATTAGATAATCACACATAATCATGCATATTTTACCTACATATTGTTTTGGAGTTGGTTTTGTATATTTGGTTAATGTTGTTCGTTTGTATGTCTACATATATCAGTTTTGGGTGATGTTGTTCGTTTGTATGTCCCATCATATCTTTGTTTAGATGGACAAAAGTTGGATGAACGAGCTCGATAGACTTGTATCACCTGCATACGCCGAAGGGGTTAAGAATTTTCTCACACAAGCACGAAACCATGCAAGTGGAAGGGATCGCATTCGGTGTCCATGCCGAACATGCCTTAACAATCTGTGGCTGCCTATACTTGAGGTGGAAACCCATCTGTTTATCAAGGGGATCAATCCAAATTACACCCAGTGGATATTTCATGGGGAGGAGCAGACAACATTGTACAGGAGTGATGATGATAATGATGACAATATCATCCAAGAAGACGATTATATCGATGACATGCAGCATATGTTGGATGACATCCGGGCAGGCACCTTTGTTGATATGCCCCAAAACAGCAACCATGTGCCAAATAGGCCACCAATACCTGAAGAATCACCAGCATCATCTTTTGACCAGCTACTGGAGGATGCCCGACGTTCTCTTTTCAACGGGTGTACAAAATTTTCAAAGCTATCATTCGTTGTCAAGTTGTTACACATCAAGTCAATCGGTGGATGGTCAATTAAGTCATTTGACATGCTCCTTGATCTGCTGAGGTCTGCCTTTCCCGATGCACTCTTGCCACAATCATATGAGGAATCAAGGTCTTTGGAGCGTGGTTTAGGTTTCAAGTACCACAAAATTCATGCGTGCCCCAACGACTGTATCCTCTTCTGGAAGGAGAATGCCGCTCTTAATGAATGCCCTGTATGTAAGGCTTCGAGGTGGATGCCAAATATACACGGGGCACGCGAGATACCCCAAAAAGTGTTGCGCCATTTTTCGTTGAAACCGAGACTACAACTTCTTTTTAATGTCTGCAAAGATAGCAGGTGATATGAGATGGCACAAAGAGCAGCGGCCGATAGAAGATACCTGTATGAGACATCCGGCCGACTCTGAGTGCTAGAAGAAATTCGATGAACATCATAGTTGGTTCGCTGCGGATCCTCGCAATATTAGGCTTGGTCTGGCAAGTGATGGCTTCACTCCCTTCAATAATCTGGCTAAACCTCATAGCATTTGGCCAGTGATCCTTCTCCTGTATAACTTGCCGCTGGTTATGCATGAAAGACCAATTCTTCATGACATCTCTGATTATTCTTGGCCCAAAATCACCAGGGAATGAGATTGATGTTTACTTGCAGCCGCTGCTCGATGAATTGCTTGAATTTTGGGAACATGGGATACCTACATATGATGCCTCAACTAAAGAGACGTTTATGTTGCATGCTGCCTTATTGTGGACAATCAATGACTTTCCTGCCTATGGAAATCTCTCTGGCTGGTCAACAAAGGGGAAATTGGCTTGTCCGTCTTGCAATGCCGAGACAGGCTCCAATTGGTTGAAATATGGCCGAAAACATTGTTATATGGGACATCGGCGTTTCTTACCGCCAGATCACATATGGAGGAGGAGGAAAGGGTTGTTCAACGGTAGAGAAGATCATCGCATGCCGCCAAGGGATATAGGAGGAGACGATATTCAAATTCAATTGCAGATGCTTGGGATGTTCATTTTGGGAAATCCCGTAGGAAGAAAAAACGCACTCCTGAAGAGCTAAATTGGACAAAGTGTAGCATATTCTTCACGTTACCTTATTGGTCAACACTTCGACTTCGGCATAATTTAGATGTAATGCATATTGAGAAGAATATTGCCGATAACATCTTATTCACTTTAATGAACACGCCAGGAAAAACTAAGGATAATATCAATTCAAGGCGTGACTTGGAGATTTTGGGCTATAGGAAAGAATTACATTTGAGGCGCGAAGGTGATCGTGTAGCAATGCCACATGCACTGTACACATTACAAGGAGATGAAAAGAATAAATTTTGTGAGTGGTTGTCTGATATCAAATTTCCAGATGGGTTCGCTTCCAATATCTCGAACTGTGTTTCTCAACGTGATTGCAAAATTTCTGGGTTGAAAAGCCACGACTGTCATGTTTTTCTTCAAAGATTACTCCCCATTGTGGTTGACGGGTATTTAAGAAGTGACATTGCCTTGGCCTTGACTGAACTTAGCACTTTCTTCAAAGAGTTGTGCGCTCGAACAGTGGGTGTGAATCGCCTACACCAGCTTTAAATTAATATCGTCACCATTCTATGCAAATTGGAGATGATATTCCCTCCTTCTTTTTTTGATGTCATGGTCCACCTAACTGTCTATCTACCCCGTGAGGCCATACTTGGGGGTCTGGTCCAATATAGGTGGATGTACCCATTTGAGAGGTATATCGAGAAATTCAAGCGGTATGTTAAGAATAAAGCCCGTCCAGAAGGTTCAATAGCCGAGGCATACATTCACACCGAATGCTTGACATTTTGCTCTATGTACCTCAAAGACGTTGAGATGAGATTTAGTCGAGTAGACCACAATGTTGACGCTGACGAAGAGGAAACTGGAGATGGATTCAGAATTTTCAACCAGAAAGTTCGTCCCTTGGGTATAGCTTCTAATGTGCAATTAGAAAATAAACTCTTTATGGCAGCCATCTGGTACGTGCTTAATAATTGTGCGGAGATTGGACCATATATAGAGTAAGCATCTTACACGTTACTTACAAATCTACTTTCATTCGAACTTAACTTGTTATCAACCCAATACAAGCTAATTTGAATATTTTGCCTGGCAATTTGTGCTCCAAATGTAGGGAACACTATGAGAAATGTAAGGTGCAACAACCAAATTGCATCGATCGCACGCATCAAACTGAGTTTCCAACTTGGTTTAAGCAACGTGTAAGTTCTTCTCCATCCATTTCTACGTTGAAATGTTATAGGTTTCCTTGATATACTTTGGAATGATCTGCAATAAACGTTGAGGAATTTGTCAACCATTTTTGTTATAGATTCTGGAACATCGGACCTCGCATCCATTTGATGTGTCTGCTGATCTGTATGCATTAGCTTGCGGGCCTGACCATTGGGTTGCATCATATGCTACTTGCATAATAAATGGAAAGAGGTTTCATAAAAAGCAACGTGAATTTCGCCGACGTACACAAAATTCTGGAGTGTTGGTAACTGGGGACGAGGCCACAAATAATGTGGACTTTTATGGTGTTATTAATAATATCCTAGAGTTACGCTACATGGAGTGGCGTCGGGTGTATCTATTTCAATGTGATTGGTTTAACGTTGGTGATCGGAAACGAGGGGTGAGGGTGGATGACCATATGATTAGTGTCAACATGAACAGGACTTGGTATAAGGATGAACCATTCGTGTTGGCGAGTCAGGCTGATCAATGTTTCTACATAAGAGATTTAAGGGAGAAAGGGAGATGGGGTGTTGTGCAGAACTATACAAATAGGAATGTATACAACATTCCGTCAATGCCGAGGGTTCTAGAAGATATTGATGGCGATTCAGGTACGAATGGTGCCAATCAAGAAGATGAGCCATCAGATTATTATGAACCAGTGCAGTGTGATGATACAGATCTAGGGCCAGCTCCATTGAATAGGCCTGATATGCTACCTAGCCATATTGATGCACGAGAAGTCATGGATCCAGATGGTCAATATTTTGATCCAGCAGGCTTTATTAATGATTACATGATAACTTCTACTTCTGGAGATGCGTATGGTGAGGGGGAATATTCAAATGAGGAGGACATATCAACAGATGAGGAGGAATCTTCAGATGAGGAGGACATGGCAATAGAGGATGAGTCTATGTCAGATTGATAATTACAACCCATATGTTATTGTTGATTTAAGGTTGACACGTTAGATTTCTTGTCCGAAATTGGTATGTATCATGATAACAGTTAAATATGAGTTATTGTTTGAATATTATCATGTTTTGATTTATTTATTAAACTCATGAAGGATTTGCTTTCTCCTACCTCAAACTATTTATCATGACAATAACAAACAAGTACAAAAGTAGTATTCAGTTTTTTCATGATCAATACATGATTTACTATACTCGAAGTCTAAGATGTGATACTTATTTGCTTCATGTCATGTTCAAGCCAAGCCATACCATTCTCGTATGCGGTTGATTTTGTGGGCATGTCAGTGCATTCCCATCTTCAGTTTGGAGGCATAAGGAGCTCAATCAATCATCAAGGTATTGATAAATGATATTTTTTACGAACCTGTCTTTGACATTGAGAATATCATGTGAAATGGACTCTTCCATTATTACAATGTTATTAGTTTCAACCCATGCAGGCGACCGATTGGGACCACGTTCTAGAGGGGGAGGAAGGCTTCGGGGCAATCGTGCAAGGCACTATGTTCCGTACTCAGCTTGCCACAAGCGACCACGTGGGAAAAAAATCACTTCATATCATAGCTCGGAGGAGTGTAATCAATCCTCCTCTGGTGACTCCACACAGCCCCCAAGCCCACCGCCATGTGCCAATCCAATTCCCCCCTCAGAACCTATTCGAGAACCTTTTTTACAATCCTCCTATGGTGACTCCACACAGCCCCCAAGTCCACCGCGATGCGCCAATCCAATTCCCCCCACAGAACCTGTTCGAGAACCTTCACTAGCACGGGGACCTTCACCGTCTAGAGAAGGAACTAGTACATGTATCTCAAATACATAGTTTAAGAGCACTGACCTATTTATATGTGTTATTAAGTATGAATATTCCTCAGCTTACACTTACGAACACTAATGTAGCGAACCTTCAATTACAGGTGCGAACGCCCCCACCGAGGCAATAGCAACGCAAGAAACGAGGAAACGAACTCGTGGGCCCGCTAAATGCATTTTCTTTGAGAAGCTGAGGAAGAATGAGAAAGTGCAGTTGAAGATAAATGATGGCGAGACTGCCCCATGTTGTGAACACGCCTCCATGTTCACAACACGAGTATCGTGGATTGTTAAACAATATTGCGACATGAGTCACAAGCGTTGGTCGGATGTCCCACAAGCCATGAAGGAGGAGCTAATCGACCGTGTTCGGGTAAGTCATTGGTTAGT
>QEOT01009121.1:56173-96522 GCA_003123785.1 Pterocarya stenoptera
TAATAGATGTTTTCTCCATGTGCAGAAGGAGATGCAGGGTAGGCTGGATGGCCTTGGACCAGAAGAACGTAATGATGAGGCTGCAGCGTCTGTCTTCAGGGAGGTCCTTGGACATCGTCCTGGATATGCAAGAGGACTCGGGGAGATGGTCATCCCCGAGTCAAGTAGACAACGTAATCAACTTCAGATGCAACAGTACCTGTCGGAGATTGAAAAACACAAGAAAGATGCTGAACAACATAAGAAAGATGTTGACGAGTACAAGAGTCAGCTAGAAGAAATGAGGACAGAGCTGCGGGCTCTTAGGGAGCATCAGTTACAGACTAACAACTTGCTTCAGTCTTACTTTAGGGATTTTCCACCATTCACTGAGTCACAGCGACAGACTCAGTGTAATGATCCCCCCACCCATAAGGGGGGTGATATGTTTTGGATATTTTGGGTGGTTTTTTGTTAGTCAATATGACAAACTGGGCAATATATATATATATATATAAGGGATCCATGTCTACACCGGGGAGATAACAAGTTTGGGTGTGTACATTTTGAAAAGCTTTTGAGATAACAGCTGGATCAGTGTAAGTCAATATACATGGTCAATTTATTTCTCACCCAAACGTCACAGATACTTGTTAAATTTATATTCGGCCATGCATCTTGGTGATTATGGAGGAATGGGATCAAACCCTATTCCCCCCTTGGTGAACGTCTGCTAGATTTTGACTTGGTATGGTGTTTGTTTGTGCATGTATTATTCAGAATCAATGGAGCAATGGTGTCAAGAGACATTGGAGAAGGTGGTGGAGTTGAAGAAGATGGGGTAAAACCAGAACAAACAGACGGAATTATTTGGCGACTTTTATTGGAGATGGCAGAAGTTGGTGGGGGTTCATCTATATATGCTTGCATAATGCATATTTGTGTCAGGTAAAATGCTTTTGTTATAGTATGTTATATTTTGCAGTATTGTGAACACTTGAAGCATTATTAATACTGGGTTAGGACTCAAATGTGACAAATAGATAGAGAATTAAGGACTAAATTGTATTTATGTGGGTTGTTGGTGCACTAGGGTATTTGAACATGCATTCAAAAACCCTAAGTATATGCTCTTCTACTTCAGCTGGCATAATTAACATGTAGTTTACTCTCACATATCAATATATCATGAGTACGTTATAGGGAGGATATTCCACATATATATATAGTCGAGCGTGTATATATATATATGTAGTTAACTTAATTAGCTAGGAATATATATATCATGATCATGAATAAATGGCCCACGTTAAAACGCGTTGTAGACCTTTATATATGGCCTTATTAATCAATCACTTTTACAGTTTACATGCAATAATCGGACTGATTCGTGATTTGAACTAGTACCACTGGAATCACATATATATGAATTAATTTGGGTGCACTCTGGTCCAAAAGTTTATCTATCTATCTGATCAGTTCTTTTGTACCGCGTGCGTGTTCTATCTGGGGCTAGCTTGCTCTCCTGGGACCGACCGGATTCTTAATTTATTCATGTTAGCTAGGCCGCTTCTTTTGAAAACCCATAACTTAATTTCTACCAATTAAAAGGCATATAATTAATAATATATATGTGCAAGCGCTGGCTTTATAAACAATTTAAGGTAATTAGGGGATGGCCGATTGATTATAACCACAAGAGATAGTCTTCTCATTTAGTTAGGGGACACTTACTTAAATTTTGATTTTTCTTGATACTTACTTATAATATATATATTTGTGGCTTATATATATATAAATATTTCTATATTTATTGTATATTATATAGAAATAACGTTAACATGACATGACATGCATGATATATCATGCTATATTATATAGATCATGCATGGATGTCGTCATGATCCAACGAATTGCTTGTTGTCTAGTGATGGAAAAGTGCATATATGATATATGCAAAGCGTACGTGTAAAACATTAGAAATTAATCATATTGAGGATCGTCTCGTTTTCCATATGCATGCCTTTTGCATTGGGATTTATTCCTAGCTACTTGTAAAGAAACGACCACATGTTCAGAG
Source organism: Pterocarya stenoptera (assembly GCA_003123785.1). Taxonomy (NCBI): domain Eukaryota; kingdom Viridiplantae; phylum Streptophyta; class Magnoliopsida; order Fagales; family Juglandaceae; genus Pterocarya; species Pterocarya stenoptera. Next base: position 58,233 of record QEOT01009121.1, read on the forward strand.
AACCAAGTAGATTAGCGCATTGAGAGCCAAAATTTCTAGCTGGGAGGACTTAGATAATTAGAAAGTGGTTTAATGCATGTTATATATTCATCATCCTTTTACTTTAGTCATTTTGGGATCATTTTCACTGTTTATTTCAGCATTTTGGTGTTTGATCTATTTCTTTATATATAAAAAAAAAAGGTTCTTAATCCTTAGCTGTGCAATTGTGTAAATCTATAAACTCTATATTTTTGCTTAATTTCTTGGAGGGAGGAGGTGTTTGGAATATATGCACGCGTACGTATTGCATATGATTAATATATTTGCTCTTATATATTTCCAGGTTATTTTTTAATGATTTGTGTTTAAGAATCTTAGTGGGAGTCATTACAAATTAAGACAATGCGATAGCAATTTGTTAATGCTTTTTTTTTTCAACTTTTTAATGCTAGCTTTTTCTTCATAGCATTCAGTTTTCTACTTAATTGCTATCCGTGTCTAGTTGTGACCATTTCATTCATCAGTGACACTTGGTCTCGATTATACATTTCTTTCCACTTATTTTTTCCTTTCCACAGCTAAGCAATATGTCACTACAAGGAATCCTAGGATTTTCGTTAGAAATCTAATTTATTTTTCTGGATGCTATATATGGGAAACTAATGAAAAGCCAGTCAGGTAGAAAAACCGTTTTATCTTTAGTACTGCACTTATTTGCCAAAAATTAGAAATATGTGAAGAAATCTGATGATAAAACACAAAATCACTTGTTTGCTTGACTATTGTTTCAGGCTTTGGTCTCCTTATCATGGTCAGACACACTTTTGCTGACATTAAATCTTTCTTTTGCAAGATATGGCCTGCTAGATGCAGAATGATTTAAGCATTTATATGCTGACAGCGAATTACACATGCTAACTGATGCAGCATGTTAACAAAAATAATGTTTAATTTGATGGCAAATTAAACTGCATAATTACTTATACATTCTAAAACACATTGGGTTGTTTTTGGGGTAAAAACAAAATGGTTTAATTAATTGCAATAATTTTGAGCTAGTTGCTTATAAAAAAATAGGATTTCTATATAAAAGCATTGCCTGAAAGCTTTTCAAGAAGCAAAACTATTGTTTGATATATTTCAGGCCTAACACTAAAAACCAGTTTGTTTGTACAAGCTTTAGCAAGTTTCCAAAGGCATCCATTTTAGCAGCGAATTTAATCGCCGGGAAAGGTCACTTTTGTTGTAGTGTATATACATACATATCCTATATATATATATAACAATTTAAAAACTTATGCATCAGTCATTTACCTATATATATGTGTGTGTGTGTGTGTATGCGCTAGCTAGCTAGCTAGTTATAATAAGATAGACGGTTATAAGGTTAATAAACATGATTTGGATTATATATATGAAGTGCCTAACAATAGATTAGTATTAATGGTACCTACCTTTCTTTTGTTGAGAAAATGTACAATATTAGCATATATATATATATATAGTTAAACTATATATCGATCGGTATTAATATATATAAGTTAACTGTGATCTCTTTTTCATCAAATTATAATGTCCCGTTGATTTAAGTACCCGTACTATGCCATATTGTCTTTTATGCCTAATATATAATTATATATATATATGATCAAATAATAGCTCCTGTTTATTGATATTTTATTGGTCAATATCGTCCTCGATATTCATTATGTCTACTCATGACAAAAGTATATATGCGAATATGCATCATGACCAGTTGCTTAGAAAACTTAAATGAATTAATTAATAGGCATTAAATATATCATGACCAGTTGAAGTATCCCGGGCAGCTAATTAGGCATCTCCATTAATATTATTATTATTCAAAAATTCAGTTCTACCGTAGTAGTACTTAAGATTAACCACTTTAATTATTACATGGAATCTTTTAGCTAATTAAAGACTAGTAGTAGTAGTAGTACTAGGCTAAATATTGTTAATTAAATAGAAGAGATTAGAGGAAGTTTTCAAGGAGGAAGGAGGTGAGAAGGCGATCGAGTGAAGAAGAAATGAAAGGGGTCCAAAAAAAGGACAAATAGGAGACATAGGCAAAATCATCAGATGTGGCGTCGGTGACGCCGCCTAGGCCTTGGATTTGCCAGAGGCATGCAGTGCTTGTCCCCAACCCTTTTCCTCTCTCTCAAGCGGCATTTCTTTCCAAAACACATGACTACATGCAGCCTGCCCTCTCAAAAAATTTCTCTATCATATTTGATATATATCTTTCCTAGCTCTCATTTTCATATTAAATAACCATGCAAAAACCCCTCCCTTGTATGTGTTTTAAATATATTAAGCACGAATTAGCCGCTCTTTCGTGCCACTACTGCTAGCATTCCCCAAGCATCAGACAACTCTTGTTTCATGACATGACAACATTTCTATACTTCTATTTGCTCAAGAAGTTGACAATATATGATTCTTCTTCTAAAATATTTTGTTCCCTTCTTATATATATTTGTCAGTGCCTAGCTAGATCAGTACCATTAACCACGTGGTTAATGGTATATCCATGTCCCTTCCCCCCCCCCCCCTTCCGTACTTCAATTACCATGTAGAAAACCTCCGGCCCTTAGCATGCATTTATGAAGGTTAGCTACATCTAATTACAATGATTAGAACTCCATGGTTAAGCTAATATATATATATATTACAAGATATCATTAATTGTTCATCAGTGGGCCAGTACTGACCCAATAATAATGTCACCTTCCATGATGCTGTCCCGGAAACACCACATTTATTACTAATTGTTACCAACAGTGCAGAACTTATCAAAAGAATAAATTTTGTTGTTTTATGATTTTTTTTGTTTTTACAATTCTGATCCGGTGCATGCAGTTGATCACTGAGCATTTGTTTCCAAACTAGCTACTCCCTTATCTTCTAAACTTCTAACTGGAAATCAGAGTGTTGTAGTTGTATCCATTTGTCTGTATTCAGAAGCCTTTAAATTTAAAACAAAACTATGATTAGAAGGGAGGAAAAATATTTAAATACTTTTCTGAAATTTTTAACAATGACTTAAATAGAGACTTTTAAAGGACTAGGAGGATACTTTTGATTTATATATATTTGTTTTTTGTTCCTTTTCTTTTTGACACACTCCGGAATATCTTTTTCATAGATGTTATAAGGAGCATTGTTTGAGCAGCCTCCTTAAATGCTTCAAGAAAGGGGCATAGAGATACATGTTTGTCAACCCCAGTTAAAATTATCATTAGGGTTCTTGAAAAGTTTCAGACTTTTTCAAGACATTGTTAATTTTTTCCCTTGGAATTCCAATCGTTAATTAATGATTTCGTAATTTTGATGTAAATTTGGCTATCCCTTGATTGAAGTTCCACGTTCTAGACTGTATGTTTGCTCTCTGCAAAAAGAAAGATTATATATTTTCTTTACATCTTGTCACAAATTAATACATGTGAATAATTTAATGTTAACCTAGTACCTTTTCATTTGAGTGTAGCGATTTCAGCAAGCCAATACTGGGAACTCAACTATCTTCCAGACATGATTTAAGATCATGTATGACTAAAGACCTTATAGTTAAAGATTCTTTAGCAATTAGTTTATTTTATTTTTATCACTTGGCCCTTCTCACTCCTATAAAAATAAAACATTTGGCCCTCTTTTATAATATAGCCTTGGCCAATATCGCAACTCCCCAACCCCCTCCCACACCCAGAAAAAGAGAGAAAGAAGATTAAAGCATTTTATTTTGTTTTGATCCTTTCTAGATGTGTGTTTATGTACATACTACCCCTTTTATTAAAATTGTACTAATTTTATCTTGCTCATCATAGCTGGTAGTAATATATATAATTTCACTTGGGTTTGTAGTGCATTGATGGACTGTGTAGGATGTGAGAAATGTCGCCTGTGGGGAAAGCTTCAGGTCCTTGGTCTTGGTACTGCATTGCAAATCCTTATTTTCTGTTGATGGTCCGGAACAGTTGGGTCAGACTGTAAGTATCTCTTTAGTTAACTTGAAATTTCATGTATGTCCTTTGTATTCTTTAAGTTGGGTTGACACTTTATCTGAAAGAAAAGTAACTTATAAGTCATTATTTTTTCTCCAAAATAATGACTTTTAATGCAATGGGATGAATACAAAATATGGTGACAAAAAAAGCAAAAAAAGGAATATAATATGCCACCTTGGTCTGCATGAGCAAACATTCTAGGTTGACACTAAAGCATATTTTTGAGAAAACAGATTTTCCCTAGCTTTGTTTTGGGGTTCATTGGTTTTTCTTCATAGTTGGCTCATTAAACCTATTCTTTTAATATAATTGGATTTATTAGTTTTCCTTAACGTTGTGCAGTCTGTTGATATTGTCAAATACACGGATGATCGGAGTATGGGCAGCAACGTGAGATATATATCCATGGTGTTTGCCAACTTTCTTGATGAAAGACGATACATAGAACTGTGGGTGCCAATGCCGATGAACGGTCCCACTTAAATAGACTTGTGAAACTTGGTATGATATAGTAGGGTTAAACGATGTTATAACAGTGACGTTTATCTAGTATTTAATTGCAATGCTCAGTTTGTACTTGATATGAGAATATGATGCACCACCTTAATGTATAAATACATATTTAAATGGAATGAGTTGATGGATTTTATTTGTATTGGATGAGTTGATGGAATATATTTGTATTGGCTCAATTAGTATTGGAATGTTCAATTTGAATGAATTCAAGCCGAGTTACTTGAATGTTATTTTTAGGAATCAAAGACAAGGCCCGTAGATTCTGAAGCTGGCCACTGTAAACGAAACTTTTACCGGCGATTTTATACTCGCTGCAAATGCGCAACAGAAACCTTAATCCTATATCGGCGAGTTTAAAATCGCTGGTATATAATTTTTAGCAGCGAATTTACACTCGCTGCAATAGAGTTTTTGTTCTCTCACTCTATTGCAGCGAGTACGAAATCGCTGCAATAGCATTTCACCCAGCGATTTTACACTCGCTGCAATAGAGTGTCTGTTCTGTCGCAGCGATTTTATACTCGCTGTGATATATTTTTACCCAGTGATTTTATAATCGCTGCCAATGGGTCAAACTCTATCCCAGCGAGTATAAAATCGCTGCTATAGATTGTTACCCAGCGATTTTATATTCGCTGGAACAAGTATATCTCTACTCCAACAGGTATAAAATCGCTGTTATAGGGTACCCCATCGATTTTTACTCGCTGCTATTAATATATTGCGGCGAATATATATCGCCGCAATAAAATTTATACAACCATTATCTATTTGCAGCGATTTTCACTAATCGCTGTAAATAGATATTTCCGGCGATTTTTTATCTTTTCACAACGCACTAAAATCGCCGAAAATAATCTTTCCCAACAAAAACTAACTGAATCAGAGACAGTAATTGCGGCGATATTATGGTTATTGGCAACGAAAATATATCGCTGGGAAAGAAGATCTATCCCAGCGATTTTTGGCTTCCGTTGCTGTATATCAGAAGCAGAGATTTAATACCGGCGATTGGGCAGCGATTTATTAATCGCTGGGAAAGGTATTAGGTGGTCAAATTGGGGGTTTTAGCAACAGATTTAATTGCCGGGAAAGGTCACTTTTGTTGTAGTGGCATGGCTTAAACCATGCGTTACTGCATGTGCACGAAATGGGGGGTCTGCCCATGTGGGTGCCCCCCTCCGTTTAACATTCTGTAATAAAGGGTCATAATTTTCGTGGTTCATGTTGTTGTATGTGTGTGCATGATTGAGTTGACAAGCATTTGTGTTCTTCTAATGTAAGAAGATATGAGTTGTGTATTGAAGAACAATATGTTTTTGTTAGCATATCCATATCCTAACTACTCGATGCTAGTTTTGTGTGTATTGAAGAAAATACTAGCTACTCAAGACTCTTGCACTATGATCATTTTGTAGTGAATGGGAATTAATTTGATGGTCATGCTTTTTTTTTCTTTTTTCTTTTTATTATTTTTTTATGCTTTCAAATTTGTACTTAGACAACATGTATTTTTTTTATTATATATATTGAGTTATATCATTTTTTATACAAAGTTTTTAAATGTCTCTTGACCCCTCCTAAATTAGATTTCTAGCTCTGTCCCTGACTTGATGCTTCCTAGTTCTTGCTTTTGTTATGAGTTTTAAGTTGTTATACCTAGTTTGAATACCGAAAATATTTCATATATTCTCAGAATATCTCACTACTATTCATTATTTTATTCTTACTTTTTAATAACTTTTCACTACTATTCTATATTCTATCATTATTTTTCATTACTTTTTAACTATTATTCACATAATAATATCTGAGAATACCTTACTATCCAAACGCAACTAAATTATCTCGAGTTTATAAGTTTTTGCTTTCTACTAATATTGAATTCCAAGTCAAGTTCTAATACGTGCTGATTCTTTTTAGGAATTTTTGGTAACAACTTGAGATACATAGAGGTTTGACGATGGAGGTATATGGGTACGTAAAAGGTCCACATCTCTTTGCATTTGAGTATTTAGAGGTCGGTTCTTAAAGCTGTCTTTACTTGCTTGCTTTGATGCCCATGTTCAAGAAGACATTGTTTTTGCTAATTCGAATTAAATTGAAAGGTGATATATAAATAAATAAATACAAAATAATCTATTTTTGGCATCATATCCTTAATTAGCACATTCGTAAAAGTTAGAAACTCCAGCTTCACATAAAAATGTAATCTTGTTTCGTTTTTCCCTTTTTTTCCTTTTGCATTAATTTTAGAAGGTGATTTTATTTCTAATGCTACAACATTATAACTGGATTTCAAGTTTTTTTTTTTTTAAAAAAACACTTATTTTTGCGTCTTATATATTGGTATTGAATATTCCCCCTTTTTTCTCTAATTTCTTAGAAGTTGCAGACTCCTAAGCTGCAGATATGCATCATTGCATTATATTTCATTAGGATAATGTTAGGGGTCGAGAATGGTGCCCAGCATTGTGCCTCAAGTTCAAAAGTATTTTTTTAATTTTTAATTTTGTTTCTTTTAATTATTTTTTAAACATATTTAAATATAAAAAAATATATATTAATTCACTGATAGTCAATTTCTTAATGACATTAAGTTTAAAAAAAAAAGGTCAATTTTTTCAATAAACTTCCTCGGTCTAAGTAGCATTTTCCATTTTCATTGTTTGCGAAGGAAACTGTAACAGTATATTACAGTTTGTCGAGGATATCGAAACATTTTTTTGGCAATAAAATGGAATTGTTTGTCGAGAATCTACGTATTGAATGAAAGGTTCAAGGAAGCAACGTGCAATATAGAGAATGAACTTTTCGCCTCTCTTGATTTCAGGATTTCGATTTCAGTCGCTTCGTGTGGGCTCCACTACTGGATGTTTGGGTCCATAACTCTCCTTGACCCATCTCAACTCATCACATCTTTATCATTATAATTTTTTTAAAATTTTTACATAAAATATATTATTTTTTGTTTTTGAAATCCCAGAATAACTTTCTCAAATCCTAACCCAAAATATAATGAACAATTCAACTTTTTCAAATCTCAAAATAAATTTTCTAAATTTCTATCATTTTAGAAATTTTGATAATTACAAGATTTTATTTCAGCTAATGCTATACCAGAGCCAGAAGGTAATTGCATGGATGCTAATTACAAGATATATATAGTAAAAAAAGTGTTTGGTGTTTCTTCAAGTGTTTACTCTCATTGGTTCTAGGAAACAACAAGAAGATTATTGAGAAGACAGGTATAGAAGAATGGAGAAGACAATAGCCAAAACGATGGGGGTTTATAAAATTCATGCCCAAGTTACCGGAGATCATGAGGTTTATTGGCTTTCTTTGTCTAATAACTTATTTTGTATCTAAAACTGGTTATGGGCTTTACTTCTCCGTTTGTGCCCAAAATCTGTTTCTATATGTAATTTGTTTTAAAAGTTATTTGGAATCAACAGCCAACTGCTATTTATGGGTAATGGTACATTTGCTACTCTTTTGTAAATATCTTACAACTTATTTTATAGATAACAAATGTAATCATGTCATTTCATAAAAATTTATGTCAATTTTACATAATTAACCTCAATTTGAAATAGAGTTGTAAACTTATATTTTCTTTTGTATATCCTCATCTTTGATATGACCATGCAGGCAACTATTGATATTTAATTATGAGCGGCGCTACTTTGCTACCTGAGTAACACCGCTCCATTTGATCGCTAGGTCAAATTGGTCTTTTTTTTTCTTCATATTTTTCTATTATTTTAAAACATTTTTAAAAATATACATATAAAATATCGATACACTAATAGTCACTTGCTTAACTATTAAGTAAAGAAAATAATTTTAAAAAAATTAAATTATATTAGGTGTCAAAATGAATAGACAAATTGAATGGATAAAGTAACATTTTTCTTTAATTATTGGGTGAGGTTGTGGGCAGGCCCAGATCGTTGCCCAAGATAGAGTAAGCACAAAGATGTTGAAAGGGCATTGGGTTAGCTATTTAAGCTTGGTGTGCCAACACCTTAATTGCTGGATTCTTTATAATTATAAAAGAATGTAAATGTTGATACTTTTTCATCATCTTGTGACCTACTTCAATAATATGTTCATTGTATCAAAATTAGACATGCAAATAAATTTTTTCTTATAAGAAATATATTTTTCATCCAATGGAATTAAAATAATAATAAAAAAAACTATCTTGTATTAGAGATGTGCCACATCGTAAGATGATTGGGATGGTATATATAACCAATTAAGGCAATTGTATAGCAATTTTCTTTTTCTTAATTATTTTGATAGTGTAATTAGCAAAGCAAAGGCCGTACTCTTCATCCCAATATTTTCGAACAAGCTCTTACATAAGAAGATTATATAGGTTTTCTTATTGGTGAGAATAACAACATTGACAATAGTGACATAGACAAACACAAGCTCAAATGAACTACACGTCCCAGTTCAAGTTGGGTTTGAAAGGGATCACTTATACCCAAGGCCTAGGTGGACATCTCTACTCATTTTATAATATAATTGCAAGTTACTTAAATCTCTAATATTCCCTATTTCTTGTATGGTATGGAAATCCAACAAGGAGATTATAATCCAGCAATAAATTTGAATCTATGAGTTTGAGAATTTTATTTTTGTGTTCAGTTTTGAAATATGTAAATGAAGAAATATTATTATTAATTAACATATAATTAGTATAATGAAAAAATATGAAAAATAAAAATAAAAATATTAATATTAAAAAAATAATATTATATTATTATTTTAACTAATCTAATATTGAATTATGGCTAAAGAGATTTTGGATTTATGAAAACATGTATTTTTCATTAAATTTTGAATATAATTTGGATGAAGCGCTAATGCTCTAGAAAGTACCCAAAAGCATTGGTAGTGGCTTCTTCATCTTCATATTCATCTTTAAATTTGAATAATATGTCTCTAAATTCATCTACATTAACTTATGCATCTCTAAATTTTTGCATAGCCATAAATAGTGCTTCTTCAAATTTGAAGAAGCACTTTTCATTCTTTAAACATTATTTTACTATTTTTTTCTCTCTCATACACATTAAAATTAACTTTGTAAAATTTATATTAAAATGATTTTGATACATGAAATTTGTATTAAGTTGATAATACAAAGTGGATGCTAATTGTAAAATATATAAAAATAATAATTTTAGAAAACAAATAAAAAATAAAAATAATATTTTATTATTATTTGGTTCAAATTTGTATAAACCAATCTGGGAATCATTCTTCAAATACAAAAGCATTCTTCAAAAAAGATGATTTTGCATATGAAGATGCATAAACCACTACCAATACTCAAAGATGGGCAAAAAAATACTAGTTTTACTTTTGGGTGCTTTGTTCTATCCGATGGACAAATATATGAGAGTATCTGTAAATACATTGAATAATATGTGGCAATTATTCAAATCATATTGTCAATTATTTCTATTATTGTCAAATTTTTATTATGGTGGTACTATGGTGTGCATTGACCGTGGCAGGTGACACGATGTGGGTGAGGAAACCCGAGAGTTCGCTCGTTGCTCATTTAATATATCGCTCGAAAGAAACTTAACTCAAGAGTTTGCTTGACAGGCCCTTGGCAATGGGCTTGAATGAATCCCAAGTAGAGACTTCGCTCAACAAGTGCTTGACACTGGGCTCAAGTGAAGCTCAATTAGAGAGTTCGCTCGAATCTTGCTCGACTGGGTGCTTGAGCAAACATCAAGCAGAAAGTCCGCTTGAGTCTTGCTCAACACATCGCTTGAGTGAATATACTGAAAGATGACAACCTTAGGGTTTTCACTATGCCACATATAAATATAAGTGTTAAAATCTTCAGAATGTTCTAGAGTGAAACTGAATGGACTTTTTGAGCAGAGAATCAGTGTGAGGCACCTAGAGAGAGAGAGAGCGTGAGGAGAGAAGAGGTAAATTCTTGTATTTCTCACTATGTACTTCAACATAACTTTATATAAAAATTCCTTGCAATTCTGTGGACATAGATACATTGTCGAACTACGTAAATTTTGTATTGTATGATTGTTATCTCTGTTTTTCTTTACTATTCTCGCATTGTCATTTCCCAACATTGTATCCCGGCTTTGATAATATAATAACTCTTCAAAAAATGGTTCAAAGAAAGTAAAAAAACCAAAGATTCCGTAAATTAAAACATGCTTTAGTTAAAAACAATCAAGTAAAGTATATATATTATAAACATGCTTTAATTAAAAGAGAGTCAAATAAAGTATCTACTACAAATTGTAACTCTTGAGCTACTAAAATGGCTTAGTGGTAAATAAACACATAAATTAGGACATATATTGATCATGATGATCACTTAGGACATTTAACACCTTAAAAAACACGAGTTGAATGCTCACCCCCAACATAACATAAACTGCATAAGAAAATTGATTTTTAGTCATGCAATAACATTTATAGTCACATTCATATACATATAATATATATATATATATCTATATATGTGTGTGCGTGTGTGTTTCCTTCAAAACGTTCATGGCCAGTATACACTATTACTCTCGCGTGGGAGAATAAGTCATGATCGTTACGATCTTGACTCTTCCCGGGAGTAAGGGGGACGAACCTGGTCCTACTCAGGAATGGTCATGCACTGTCAGTAAGCCACTCCTCTCCTTTTATAAAGCTGTTTTACAACTTGAGCAAGGATTCTCATTCATGTATTGTCTTTAACTTGCTACCAAACACATATAAAATCATATTCATGCATGTGATTCCATTACAAATTTACAACCGGGACCTTAAAAGAAGAAGTTATAAGAAGTTACAAATAACAAAGATGCTTCATAAAGTGTCTTTTTGGGATTGTCATAGAAAATAGATCTTTTTATAGCTTCATTTTAAAGTTCTATAGTTAAAATTCTATAGTTAAAAGGTTATTTACTGTTTGATAAACATGTATCTAAAACAATTTTAAAGTTAGTTATGATAGTTTTTTTTAAAATGTATAGTTATCTGTCGAAACTTTTAAATAAAAGCCAATTTGATACGTTTTTAAAAAATGGACTTTCAGCTTTGTTGTAGGTGCCATGTTTTATTAATTTATTAACCATATAATTTAAAAAAAAAGTGTTTTTAAGCTATTATAAATATTTTTTAAACTTCTAAACCCAAACAAGCACAAAGCTAATAACAAAGACGGAGAGTGAGATTAGCCATGTTTGGATAGTGAAATGAGATGGGATAGTTTTAGATAAAAGTCGAATAAAATATTGTTAGAATATTATTTTTTAATATTATTATTGTTTTGAAATTTGAAAATGTTAAATTGTTTATTATATTTTGTGTGAGAATTTGAAAAAAAAATTATGATGATGAGATGAGATGAAATCGTTTCTGTATCCAAACGGGACCTAAGTGGGTTCAATATTTAACCATACTAAAAGTAACACAAAACACTATTAATAATAAAAATATTTGCAAATATATAAATACTCTTAATAGTAAAAAATTTCGTGAATTTTGTATAAATACATCTCAAATAATTCAAGAAAAGCTTCCTATTAAAATTAACTAATGTATCAATAGAAATTATTGGGCTAGTAATAAATTTCATTCCCGTCAAATTTATACCCAAGGCCTAGGTGGACATCTCTACTCATTCTATAATATAATTGCAAGTTACTTAAATCTCTAATATTCCCTATTTCTTGTATGGTATGGAAATCCAACAAGGAGATTATAATCCAGCAATAAATTTCCACCTAATTGAATGTCTAGACTTTTTCACACCCCAACTTGAATTGAACTTCATTCATTTCAACAGCATAGAATTGAACTGCTATGCTGGTTGTTGAGTCTAATGTTTTAAGCATCATATTACGCTCTATACCTGCTTATGGATTTTGATAATAACAATTGTTTCAATTTATCCAAGAAATAATATCAACAAATCTAGAATCAGCAGAAAAAAGAATAAGTTTATAAATAAGGAAGGAATCCAGTGCAACTGTCAATGGCCCAACCATTCCTCCAGTGGTGGGGTCGTGCCATCGTTGCAACGCAGCAGTGCGGCCCTCAACCATTCATCTTTCTGACATGTGACGTTTTGCGGTGGTCGGCAAACAAAGGGTGAAGCTCTTCTGCATGTAAATTGTCTAGGGAAAAAGTAAAAAGAAAAGAGTTTTAAATTAAGTGTTTCATTTGATTAATTGGAAATCGTCCTGAAATGCAATTTGAAGACACCACTGGGATTAGACTTTTTCAATATATCTTTAAAATTTGAAGAAATATAGTTAAAATAATCTATATTAACTTCTTCAAAAGGTAAAAATTTGAAATATGAGTTACAATCATTTTAAGTATATCTTTAAATTTGAAGATGTATTGTTCATCTTTTAAAATAATATTTTATTGTAAAAATTGCTCCAACTGCTTTATTTTTCAATTTTTATGTCTTTTTTTAATTGTTGTGAGAATTTTATTTTTTTGTTTAGTTTTGAAATATGTGAATGAAGAAATATTATTATTAATTAACATATAGTTAGTATAATAATAAAATATGAAAAAAAATTAAAAATATTAATATTAAAAAATAATATTATATTATTATTTTAATTAATCTAATATTAAATTAGGGCTAAAGAGATTTTAGATTTATGAAAATATGTATTTTTTATTAAATTTTAAATATAATTTGGATGAAGCGCAAATGCTCTGGAAAGTACTCACGACACCTTTTCTTAATGAAAAAAGTGTTAAAAGTGGAATCGTGGTTCAAGGAAGCACGTTGCTTCTGGTGCTTTTCGCGTCTCTTGGTTTCAGTATTACAATTTCAGTCGTAGCCGGTCAAAGATGGGCAAAAAAAATACTAGGTTTACTTTTGGGTGCTTCGTTCTATCCGATGGATAAATATATGAAAATATCTATAAATACATTGAATAATATGTGGCAATTGTTCAAATCATATTATCAATTATTTCTATTATTGTCAAATTTCTATTATAGTGGCATTGTTCAATGCACTGGCCGTGGCAGGTGACACGATGTGGGTGAGCAAACTCGAGAGTTCGCTCGTTGCTCATTTAATATATCGCTCAAGAGAAACTTAACTCGAGAGTTTGCTTGACAGGCCCTTGGCAGTGGGCTTGATTCCGCTTGAATGAATCCCCAGTAGAGACTTTGCTCAACAAGTGCTTGACATTGGATTCAAGTGAAGCTCAACTAGAGAGTTCGCTCGAGTCTTGCTCGACTTGGTGCTTGAGCGAACATCAAATAGAAAGTCCGCTCGAGTCTTGCTCAACACATCGCTCAAGTGAATATACTGAAAGAGGACAACCTTAGGGTTTTCACTATGCCACATATAAATATAAGTGTTAAAATCTTCAGAACGTTCTAGAGTGAAACTGAACGAACGTTTTGAGCAGAGAATCAGTGTGAGGCACCTAGAGAGAGAGAGTGTGTGAGGAGAGAAGAGGTAAAGTCTTGTATTTCTCACTATGTACTTCAACATTACTTTGAATAAAAATTCCTTACAGTTCTATAGATGTAAACACATTATCAAACTACGTAAATTTTGTGTTGTATGATTGATATCTCTATTTTTCTTTACTATTCTTGCATTGTCGTTTCCCAACATTGTATCCTGACTTTGATAATATAATAACTCTTCAAAAAATGGTTCAAAAAAAGCAAAAAAAAACAAAGATTCCATAAATTAAAACACGCTTTAGTTAAAAACAATCAAGTAAAGTATATATATTATAAAACATGCTTTAATTAAAAGAGAGTCAAATAAAGTATATACTACAAATTGTAACTCTTGAGCTACTAAAATGGCTTAGTGGTAAATAAACACATAAATTAGGACATATATTGATCATGATGATCGCTTAGGACATTTAACACCTTAAAAAACACGAGTTGAATGCTCACTAAGCAACCCCAACATAATATAAACTGCATAAGAAAATTGATTTTTAGTCATGCAATAACATTTATAGTCACATTCATATACATATATTTCATATATATATATATATTTATATGTGTGTGTGTGTGTGTGTTTCCTTCAAAACGTTCATGGCCAGTATACACTATTCCTCTCGCGTGGGAGAATAAGTGATCGTTACGATCTTGACTCTTCCCGGGCGTAAGGGGGACAAACCAAGTCCTACTCAAAAATGGTTATCAGTAGGTGCACTTTCAGTAAGCCACTCCAACATTACAATCTGCCCCTAAACCTTTGGTACCTTCTTCACTATTAAGGCCCTAAAAGAAATATATATCTCATGAAGTTATTCATTTAATATATAGTATATAACAGTCAAACTGAAGAGCACAAAAACAATGTAACACCCCATCTTCCTAGAGTTAAAATAAAAGTCATTGCCCTGTTTTTAAGTTTTTAAGTTTTTTTTTTTTCTTTTTAAACTTTTGTTTGATTTTGATGAGCTTGACTTAATAAATATTATTTTATTATGAATTTGTGAATAAATTGTGACGGTATGAGTCCACTCAGTTGTCATATATAATAGAATCGCATTAGGTTGAGAATGAGTTAAATAAAAAAAAAATGGTAAATCTTATAACATTTTTATAATTATTTTATAATTCTACTCCAAACGAATGATAAATGATAGTTATTTAAAAGTTTTTACACTACACACTATTATATGACATGATTTGATTTGTAAGATTTAAATTTTAAATTTTATCTTTTTAATTAAATTATATCACATAAATGATGTGTGGTGTAAATATTTTCAAATAAAATTATTTTTATTGAAGTAGCATATAAGTATATTGAAGTTGTAAAATAATTATAAAAGAGATATAAATATATTTTTTCTATATGTTAAATGGGAATTGTTAGGCCAGGTGGCAAAATGTATTTTTTAGTTTGTTTGTATCCATACGAAATATTTGATTGCAACGCGCAACTGCGTTTGACTCCCACCCCTCCAGTTTGCAAAAGTATCTCCCCAATTAAATCCAACTCCCGTTTTGCACCGTTGGATTGGATTGTTCGTGGTCAAGCTTTAACCCAACCTCAGTTTGCATCAACCACNATTGACTCCCAGACCCCCCCTCCACCTGGCCACCCCAACTGCGTCTCGTGTGTGTAGTCTTTCACTTCCTTTCACTCTGTTTCTCTACACTTTCTGTACATAACTCTTAAATTTCTCACCCATGTTCCTTCCCCTTTCTCTTTTCAGAAATGGAGAATGAGCAGACACTTCAGCCTCCAACGGAAACAACTGAAAATCCGGTCATGAAACGTATTGCAGTGAAAGAAACTGGAGACAGCGTAAACCAGTACTCTCAAAGCCAGGAGATTAAAACAGAGGAGGTTGATGAGGCCGGAAATTCAACCAATTCTCAGGTCTCTTTCAAAAACTTACTATCCATCTTCATTTGTTGGTGAATCTTATGTTAAATCTCCTTTGCGGTGTAGTTGCTGCCCCTGGCTAGAGAGGGGTCGTCGAGATGGTGTCAAAGATCTCGACTTCGTCGAGTTTGTGTTAAGGACATGGACTCGATCGCTCGGGTCATTTGAGATGGTTTCGAAGGGCTTGACTCTGTCCTAGAGCTCGACTCCAACGAGATGGTGTCGAAGAGCTTGACACTGATGGTGTCAAAAAGAGAGCTCGACTCCATTGAGCTGGTGTCGAAGAACTCGACTCCGTAGAGATGGTGTCCAAGAAATCGACTCCATTGAGATCTCGATAGTGTCAAAGAGAGAACTCGACTCCATCGAGATGGTGTCGAAGAGCTTGACTCTGTCGTAGAGCTCGAGTCGATCGAGTTGGAGTCGTAGAGCTTTACTAGATCGAGTCGGTGTTCTAGAGCTTGACTCTGTTGATTCATTCTGTTCTAGGGGAGTTGATCAGCTTGCTCAAGTATGGAACTCATGCTCGAGCTTCTGGTGCGAAATAGTTTATGTTCTAGGATGCAAGTTTTCCTTGCAGCTGATTTCTACGTATATATCTTATATATACAGTGCATGCTATTCAATGGCTTATATTGTCTAGGTTTTTATATTTTTATAGACTCTTTTTTTAACAGGTTTTCGTAAAGCATTGAGTTGGATTGTCTCTTTGTTGGCGATCTTCAACTGAGATATATTCTTAGCATCACATATATTTGTTAAAACGTTTGCAGATTATTGACAGACGAGAGATTTTGGCAAACTTGGTTGAAGAGAGTGATGAGATTGCGAGTAGTCCAATAGATAATGATTTAGAACCTGACCATGGTCTTCCAGAAACTCCAAATCATAGTTTGCATGATCAAATTGTTCCGAATTCTGTTGGTAGGAGCCCAAGTATTATTCCAGATGTTGATCCAGAGGCTGGCGGGCAAGATCCTCCACAAAGTCCTCGTTGGGTAAGATTGATTTTGTATAAAAAAAAAAAAAAAAAAAAAGTTTAGGAAAATATTGTTCTAATCTTAAACTTTATGATTTTGTGACATGTTAAATGGTGCATTTTTAGTGGTTGCCTATATAATTAGTTGATATATGAAATTACTTAAAATATATCACAATAGCAAATATGATAGAGAATAATAATAATATATAGAATAATAACATTACTGAATTATTAATTACGAGTTAATAAGTTGATCGTTGAATATCCAGATCATGGAAGCTATAGATTGCAGTGTTGCGATTTTGGCATTTGTATTAGAGGTTGCACAAATTATGTCGAACAATAACAAGCCTCTGAAGTGGGTGGTGCTGGGATTTACTGTGGTAAGTTGTCTTATAACGTGGACAATGTTTGCCCTGAATGCAAGGCAAAAAAATGCTAGGTTTTCTTTTGGGTGCTTCATTCTACCCGATGGACAAATATATGAGAGTATCTACAAATATATAGAATCGTATGCGGCAATTATTCAGGTCATATTGTCAATAATTTCTAATATTGTCAAATTTTCGATGCGTTTGACTTTCAGTGAAATTATGATATCTTCTGCGATGATCTCCTCAAAGTTGACCATGAGATACACTCAAGAATGATTCCTAGTATTAGGTTGGACTCTTTTGGTTTGTAAAAAAAGATATGCATGGTTGTAATAATATGTAGTTGGGTAAGCCAAGGGGCTGGTTGGTTTTGAACTTTCATGGTGCCAATCAGTCTTATCTTTGAGTTTTGCTTCAGCTTGTCCATCAATGTGGTTGCCATTTCTTGTAAATTATGTGGCAACTATTCTTTCTTGATGTAATACTTTGCTCATATCAATTATCTGACTTTGAATAATTTATAGTTCAATTTGAATATGATAAGTAAATTAAAAGAGCATGTTATTATGATTTGGTGCCATTTGAATATGTGCTGAGATGAAATAAATTGAGATGGAAGTTGAAAATTGAATAAAATATTGTTATTTTTTAATATTATTATTGTTTTAGAATTTGAAAAAGTTGAATTATTTATTTGATCATGAAACACTTCTTACATCCAAACGGGTCCTTAAATGCGACACATTTATTTGATAGATTGGCCTGACAAAATCTGTTTGGCAACAAAAATTTATATCTAAATAAAATACTTGAATACACATATAATGTGCATAATTAAGTTGTTTAATTCTTGTCACATGATGGGAGGTCCCAAAACATGTGAATTTGCAAAATCTTCACCTCTGTACCATTGTTTTGTAATTGAACATGCAAATAGAATTAAACATATTAAACATATATTGACCTATACGATATACTAAATATATATGAAATAATCTAACCTATAATATATATAAACCATACTAATGAAACGAGAACGATTATTTTCATCATCATTTTATTTATTATCTTTAATATAATATTAAATAATCAGAAAAATTATTTATTATTTTATTTATAATTTTACATTAATAAATGATAAAAGAATTATATTAAAAATAATAATAGTATAATATATGACGTGTCCGACAAGTTAGACGCCATGTACCTAAACCCTCGCGCAATGCACTGTTAACACTAACAGATTCTTTCAACTTTATTTTACTTTTTTTTGTTCAACGGAAAGGTCAAGATTTTTTCCTTTTCTTTGTTTGTCACTTGTTTACTCTTTCTTAATGTTACTTGAATACTATAAAATTATATTTAATATATTAGTAATGTTAGATACAATTTAAATTATGCAAGTCTCGCACACTCATTTTAAAAAATAATAAAATTTATTATTAAAAAATTAAATTTTTTCATAAAGATCCAATATTTATTTATTTTTAAAAAAAAAATAGTATGTAGAATTTACACACCCTAAGAACGCAAACATTATTTCTCTTGACATATTACTCTTTCCAAAAGAAAATGCTAATTGACCCCCTAGGTTCGATCGCTACTACGTTTTAAATTTTTTCTTTTTAAAAATATTTTAAAAAGTTACTACTACTAAACTTCCTCGGTCTAAGTAGCATTTTCCATTTTCATTGTTTGCGAAGGAAACTGTAAAATGGAATTGTTTGTCGAGAATCTACGTATTGAATGAAGGGTTCAAGGAAGCAACGTGCCATATAGAGAATGAACTTTTCGCCTCTCTTGATTTCAGGATTTCGATTTCAGTCGCTTCGTGTGGGCTCCACTACTGGACTGTATGGCTGTGTTTAGATGATAAATCCAACTCAATTATCTTAACCTAGTTATTAATAGGATATACTTTTTTTTTTTTATTTCTCATAAAAAAAAATATGGGATGTTTGGGTCCATAAATCTTCTTAACCCATCTCAACTCATCCCATCTTTATTATTATAATTTTTTTAAATTTTCACACAAAATATATTAGTTTTTTTTTTTTTTGAAATCCCAAAATAACTTTTTCAAATCCTCACACCAAAATATAATGAACAATTCAACCTTTTCAAATCTCAAAACAAATTTTTTAAATTTCTACACAAAATATAATAAACAATTTAACTTTTTCAAATCTTAAAATAATAATAATATTAAAAAATAATATTCTAAAAATATCTTATTCTACTATTCACAAATCATCTCAATTCATCTCTCAATGCAAACCTCCAAATTTATCTCAATCTATTTTATACATTTCAATTTAAAAAGTTAAACTCATCTCAACTTAAAAAAGTTTAACTCCTTTCAATAGGATCTATAAAGTCTTACTATTCACAACTCAACTCAACTTATGTGAAGAGTAGGTTTGTAATTGATAAAAGATGGGGGAGAGACTTTTTTGTACTTGATTAGTTATGATATAAAAAGGAACCTCGGCGCTGAATCGCCACTTGCATTGCATTGCATGTCTTCTACCTCTGTAATTCGTTAAAGAAACGAGTTTTTTTGGCTATTTCTTTCATCGGGATTAATATATTCTTCTTCGTCTTGTGTGCATAGTCTTTCACTTCCATTCTCTCTGTTTCTCAACACACTCTGTACATCAATGCATACCTCTTAAATATCTCACCCACCTTCCTTCCCCTTATTCTTTTTAAAAAAGAATGGGGAATGAGCGGACACTTCAGCCCCCAAACAGAAACAACGGAAGATCATATCAGGAAACATATTGTGGTGAAAGAAACTGGAGACAGTGTAAACCAGTCTCAAAACCAGAAGATTAAAAACAGAGGAGGTTGATCAGGCCGGAAATTTAACCAATTCTCAGGTCTCTTTAAAAAACTTGGAAGATTATACATACTAATCTGGAACCCAAAGTGAAATAAACACCAGAAAAATCATTTAATGTTGACATTTTGTACGAAGAAATAGTTGAGAATTTTTATCCTTTAAATTTCATTGAACACGAAAAAATTTATTTGAGACCACAATTGTAATATTATGTACTGAATGTGTTACCAAAATATCCAAATTTTACATGAAACTTGTATAAACTAGCTTAGATATAGAATGAAAGATGAGTTTATGAAAAATCACCTGTTAATTTTTATTGAGAACAAAATTTTTTTAAAATTTCTTTACAAAAACGATAAGGGATGAATATTATTTATTGCATGAAAGACGACTATCCTAACAAATCTAAAGGAGATGCTCGAGCTGCTGGTGCAAAGTAGTTTATGTTGTAGGTTTTAAGGAGTGTTCCTATTTCTAGCTAGCTTATGTCCAAGATGTTGTAGGTAGCTAGTTTTCCTACAGCCGATTTCTATGAATTTATCGTATACAGTCTTTAGTATTTCTATGTTTTGAACTGGTTTTCATTTACCTTAATGCTGCTCATGTATTTATCCAAATCATAGTTTGCATGAAATTGTTCCAAATTGATCTGTTGGTAGGAGCCCAAGTATGTATCCGGATGTTGATATATATAGAAGCTTGGCAAGATCCTCCACAAAGTCGTCGTTGGAGGTCTATATGACCCGTGGTAAAATTGATTTTGTAGCAAAAAGTTCGGAGAAACATTGTTATGAAATCACTTAAAATGTGTAAGTATGATTGAGAATAATAACATTACTCAATTATTAATTGCGAGTTCATAATAAGTTTTGGACTTTAATGGAGCCAATCTTTGAGTTTAGCTTCAGCTTGTCCATCACTGTCGCTGCCATTAGCAACTCTTGTAAAATATGTGACAACTATTCTCTCTTGATCTACTACTTTTTTCATATCATTCATCTGGATTTGAATATGATAAGTTAATTAAAAGAGTATGTTATTGTGGTTTAAATATGATGATAGATTGACTTTAGGACTGTTCATCATGGTCGGAATTTTTTCCGGCCCGGTCTGGAACCCAGAAAATTGGATTTTGGATCTAGGTTCCTGGCTGGAACCCGGGTTGCAAAATCCAAGTACACCCGGTCCGGATACTAGATTTACGATTTTTTCTTTTTCTCGTTACAATCATAATATTGTGACAAATGGCCAAAGACTTTTCAAACTGTTGGATTTTTAATGTATTTTTCAATACTAGCTTTGCCATTTTAGTATTATTGACTGATAAATGGTCACAAACTCATTGCGGGTAGGAAATATGAGTTTGTGGTATACTTTTAAATTCCATAGGTTCTTCCCATTTTCGACATTAGATCCATAGATCAGAATCCAGATGCCCTGAAGTTTTTTGAGAATTTTTCAAAGGGTATTTCTTTCATATTGAAAAGCATCCAGTTTACTACAATCATTGCAATGAGTTCCTGGCCATCCAGTGAAACGACGCCATTTATACATACCATTTAGAAAAAAAAATATAACATAAAACCAAACCAAATGGCATCGTTTTGAATTAGGGTCTGAATACTCCTGGCAACTTCCTTTTCTTCTCCCGATCTCATTTCTCTCTTCACTTTATCACTCCTCTCTAACTCTCACGCAGCGGCAACACTTCTCTCTCTCTCTCTCTCTCTCTCTCTCATCACGAAGCGGACGCGGATGTGCGGCACTATTCTCTCTCCCATCACAACGTTCTCTCCATTCTTTCTCTCATCGCGCCACTGACAGAACACCTTCGAATCGATCGGATTCACACCGAGACAAATGTCTCTAGTTTTCTCCCCTAAACTGGCCAGTGTCAACTAGTTTTAAATATGTTTAGACTAAAACCGAACTATAGCTATCGGTTTGCACCCCTAGTTGATAAACCATACTAATGAAACGAGAACTATTATTATCATCATTTTATTTATTATCTTTAATTTAATATTAGATTATTAGAAAATTATTTATTATTTATTTATAATTTTATATTAAGAAATAATAAATCAATAACATCTATTTAATTATATAAAAACCAAGTTTTAACTTGCTGAATTGGCATTCCGTTCGCAAAAATCGGCTTAACAATCCATAAATTATCAGCACATCTTACAAACCAGCAAATCATTTATTTGTAAAGGTTCAAGCAGTGCAATCAACTAGCAAAGTTGCAAACCGTTTATTTGCAAAGAGTCAAGAGGTGCAATTATTCAGCATATTTACAAAAGGGTCAAGCGGTGCAATTGTCAACGTGCTCTATAGTTTATTTGCAAAGTTCGTCGAGGTAGTTAAAAACTAATGGCCAAGCACTCTGTTTTGCACCACTGAAATAGAGTAACCTTTCCCCCACAACCAAGCCACCCCACGATGCCAAACTTTGAAGAACCAAACGTCAATTGGTGGAAAAGATTTAGAGCACGACTTAGACGTCAATCGATGTAAAAAAAAAAATAAGAGCACCGCTTAGACGAATCTGATTTTCAAGACTACAGTTCGGCATAATTCCATTTATTTGCAAAGAGTCGAGAGGTGCAATGATTCAGCATATTTACAAAGGGTCAAGCGGTAAAATTGTCAACATACTCTATAGTTTATTTGCAAAGTTTGTTGAAATAGTTAAAAACAAATGGCCCAGCACTCCCATGCAAAGAAACAAGAATCAGAGAAACCACTCTCAAGCACACTTCCAAACCTAAACCCGTGCCATAGAGAGGAGAGTTCCTTACTAAGAGATCGTTACGTGCGGCGACAGCCTGGGTGACTATCGATGACATCACAGCTGGGAGTGGTGGCAGAGCATAGGGAGAAAAGAAGGGAGAGCAAACTGTCATTCACGGTAGAGAGAGAGAGAGAGAGAGAGAAGCAGCGTCTTGGGGGTGGTGTGCGGTGCTCGGTGGCGCTATCTATGCAAGTGGCGACATCAAGGTGGGGCTGGCGATGTGGCTCACGGTGGGGAGAAAATTACTCTATTTTCGGTGGTGTAAAACAGAGCACCCCAGGCATGACGTCCTCGGCATTGAGTAACTCCTCGAAGAAGAAGATGATGAGGACTGTGATGAAAACGACCTCCCACCCATTCTGCCTATCGAGGCGGCAAAAGCTGAATTGGGGTCATACATTAACAACAACCCCAACAACACAACAGCAATCGCCGATTTTCTCAATGCCTTTATGGTGTTATATACAGTATTGGAAACAATCTCAAAGGGGTTCATACAATTTTCATCATTAATAGACCCATACTGATCAAATCCCGGGTCTGCTAAATGCCTGTTCTTTATTTCTCTCTCTCAATATTTTGTTTCCTCACAGTTCATCAACTTTGTTTATGGTGTTCTGGTATTTGGCAAAATAGACTGATTTCATTGATGGGTTTTGCAGGGCAGAGGCTGTTTAAATGACTATAGCTCGGATTTTTTTATACCTCATGCTTTCCGAGAATGTTGCTGTGTTATGACAATGAGAATAAGTCGGTGTGGAAGTACTTATTGTTTTCTACGGTGAGAGGCAATATGTCATGATGTCGGTGGCGAGAAGCCCTAACAGATGGGGGAAGAAGCCGTGTCAAGGGGGGTCTGTGGAAGAGTGCCGAAGTGTGTGAAAGTGAATCGAGTGTGGAAGTGAAGTATTTTGTGGAACTGAAAGTGACTTAAGTGTCTACGAGAGACGACGTCTATCTCATTCAATCAGAATACAAGGTGCTTAACACAATACCATTTTCACGCAATCATGGAGTCACAGAAGTCTATATATACTGCTTATTTGTAAATATGGGATAAGATACTACAGCACATGAATAGAATATAGGTTGAGTTTCTTGTTGCAATTGGCAATGGAGGAACTGAGGCATGGTTCATTGATTCCTTTGAGGATTGACGAAAAGTTAAAAACCTTAGCAACTTTATATTGCTTGGATATTCATTTGGAGGGGTGCAACTAAATATGGTCCGAAGGTAATCGCTTCCTTCCATCATTATTTGAGTTTTAGAATTAATATAAAGTATCATTTCTGAATTCTTATGCTAATTTTTTTTTAATCTATAGCATCCCGCTCATGTTCAACACTTGATTTTAGTTGGATTTGCTGGATTTTCATTAGAGTCAGATGCCTCTAAGTCACTTATCCGATTCAGAGCGACATGGAAAGGAGCAATTCTGAATCATTCGTGGGAGTCTGATTTTACTCCTCAGAAAATCATCCGGTAAATATTTGTTATCCTTTTTAGAGTTTTGTTTCCAGAAATTGGATCTTTAAATTTTAGTTGCGTAGGAATTTTTTTTAGACTTCCTTCCAACTTTTCTTTAAAAACTAAAAAGTGTTGTGAATTGGCAAGGTAGAGCATATGTTTTCTATGTCATACTAATATAATCTATTTTACACTGTTTAATATATATATATATATTATATTTTACTATTATAAATTAACTATGAAATATTTATTGGTAAAGTGAACTCTTTTATATATTCATGTTCTATTTTATATATATTTGATATTTTTTTAATAGTTATGAAAGTGATTATGTATAATAAACTATTTAAAATTATAAAATTTAACATAAATAACTATTAGTATATTGTACGGATTATAGGCTGTTAAAAAATAATAACACAGTAGATGACGTGCCTGAGAATCTGTCTGCCATGTCAGCACGGCACCTAAACGCTCGCGCGTGAATCTCGCTATTGAATTTCTGCCATCGGTAGTCCCCTCCAAGAGCCTTCCACAAGATACACCCTCTCTGTCTCTCTCTCTCTGTCGTGTGTGTATATATAATTATGGCTTAAAGCTTAGAGCGAGACTTTGACCTTTGATCCGATTTGCACATTTATCAAATCTAAGGTCTCTGGTGCCCTTTGTTTTTTCTACCAGAAAATGCACTGTTAGCAGTTGTATTCCTGTAACTCTCTTTCTCTGAGGTTTGATCTCTTTTAATTTGCATGTCAAATTCTATCTGCTTTCGCTAAGCTTTCCTGCATTTTCATTCGGCTTTCTTTCCCATCATACAAACATACAATTCTCTATCTTCTATCAATCTAATATCACTGGAAACGGATTAAACAGAATAAATTAACTTTTTTGGTCCATTTTCATGGCTTCCCAGCCACAGATTCTATCAACTTTAATTCGAATTTTTTTTTTCAATGCAAAGGTGAAGTTCTGGGTTTGAGTTCGAATCAATCTTGAGAACCCTACAATTACTTCATCAGTTTTTGTAGCCGAAATGTTTTCTTTTCCTTTGTTCATCAATGGTTTGCTTGTTCTATTTTTAACAATATCGTTTTGAAAACCAGAACAGCGAAATCCGAGTTCCGAAATGGCCGAACAACCGCTAAAACCGGTACTCCAAAAACCGCCAGGATACCGGGACCCGAGTCGCCCGATCCAACCAGGCCCGAGACCGCCGCCCCGCAAACCGGCCCTCCCGCCATCTTTCACACCGAAGAAGAGGCGCAGAAACTGTTGTCGTGCATGCTGCTGCTTCCTCTGCGTCTTCGTTCTCGTCCTCCTCCTCGTCGTCGCCGTCGCCTTGGGCCTCTTCTACCTCTGGTTTCAACCGAGACTCCCAGTTTTCCACCTGCAGTCTTTCCGGATCCCACGGTTCACCGTCACCACCAAAGCCGACGGCACCTACCTCGACGCGCATACGGTGACGAGGGTCGAGGTGAAGAACCCGAACGGGAAGCTGTCGTTGTTCTACAAGCAGAGTACCGTCGCGGTGACTTTTTCTGCGGGTCACGAAGAGGACACGGAGGTGGGGTCGGAAGACGTGCCGGAGTTCACTCAGGGGATGACGAACATAACGAGCATGAAGGTGGAGACACGGGTGAAGAACCAGCTGGTGGATGATGGAGAGGGAAGGAAACTCAAGGCTCGGTTCCGGAACAAGGAATTGGTGGTGAACGTGGAGGTTCGGAGTGGGGTGGGATTCTATGTGGATGGGCTTAGGATAGGGCCCTTGGCAGTGAAGGTTTTGTGTGGTGGTGTGAGCTTGAAGGTGCTCGAGACTGGAGACATGCCCAAATGTACCGTCACTACTCTCAAATGGTAAGATTATTTCCAATCATATACACATAAACCCAAAAAATCCTTTAAAATTCGTTCATAATCTTATTTATTGTTAGTTTTTTCACCCATTATTTAAGTATTTCCGATCATAAACCAATCTTATGAGGTTTAGAAATGTCATGCTTAAAATGATGACTCTCAGATTTCGGTTCCAAATCTTCTTTCTCATGCATTGTGCATAAAGATTGGAATGTAAACAAATTCCAAATCTTATGAGGTTTGGACTTGGGAATGAGGCTGCTGCCTGCAGATTCAGATCAGCTTTTAGCATAGCCAATTCCCAGATCAGCTAAAAGCTTTGATCTTGTTAAATGAACTATTTGAATGGCCATTGACTGAAAATATTTGTCCTGATTCCGTACAGGCTGAATAACTCTTTGCATTGCTTATGATTAATGAAAGTTTCGTCTTCCTGAGAAAAAAAAATAAAGCTTTTCAACGCCCCATTGCTTATGATTAATTGATTGATAGCCAGCCACAGGGTACCAATGATTGGGTTTTTCTTTACACTTCCGTTTGAATACAGAAACGGTTTCATCTCATCTCATCATTACAATATTTCTAAATTCTCATACAAAATATAGTAAGCAATTCAACTTTTTCAAATCTCAAAATAATAATAATATTAAAAAATAACATTCTAATAATATTTTATTCAACTTTCATCTAGAACCATCTTATTTCATCTCACTATCTAAACGGACGTAAAGAGCTTTAACTACAAGTCTCATTAATGTATAGTGAGTTATGCGTTTTCGAAGGTTGACCATTCTGATTGAGATTGCTGCTTTGACCGCAGGATAAACATATCTTGATAAGGTTGTCATGTTAGAAGATGGCTGCTGGTGGAAGATGTGATATTGCTTATTGTTGAGGCAATTTTCTGCAAACAACATGAACAGGAACGTAATGAGTGTGATCGGTTTTATATTTAAAGTAAACCATATACAATATTCTTTACTTGGGAAAGAGAAAAGGGTGATTGGAAGGTATATACCATACTCTTGACTGGTGTCCATCCCTAAGCTTTGGATCCTTCTTATGTATAATGGGAAGCACATAATTATATGATATATATGTGGGGTTGAATTTATATAAATATATCACGTTCTTCTTTTCCTTCTTGTTTTTTTTTTTTTTTTTGTATTATTATTATTAATTAAATTAGAGATACTTGTGGTTGTGCTGTGGGGTTGGGAGGTCTTGGATTCCTGATGGAACTGCCAGGCTGCCATTCTTTGTAAAAAACAGATGCATCAAAAACGTGGAAAGTGAAATAAGGTGTAACATCTTTTATTTTCATTCATCTTCTTTCTTTTTCAGAGAATAAGGTGCAACATATCATTCCTTTTGGTAAGATAGGTAAAAGCGGGAGGAAGACAACTTGCGGGTCACTAAAAGAATGGCTGCCTAGCAAAGAAAGGTTAGCCAGAAAGGGATATGATATCTGCATTAATATTTACTATTTAGCAGAAAACACACAAAATTTGTCTTGTGAAAAATATGGTTCTCCAAAAGCAAAAATTCCGAAGAATGAGATGATCATATGCTTTACTTCATGCCATTTTTATATATAACGAAAAATATCTATTTATAGGTCTTTTATTGACATACTCGTGAACACGCTATGCTAAGCTGCTTGCCCTTTTCATTTGGTGTTTTAAGCTTTCGAATGTGGTTGGCATGCACACAGCCCATTTTCAGGTTGAAGACTGGTCCAAGTCTGAAAATGGAGAGCTTAAACGTAGGTATCTTTTTGTAGCTAAAGTTAAACAGATGATTAAATAATAACTAATGAGTGCTGCAACACTCACCGCTCCCAGTTGGCAGTCACTGTTAGTTATAAGATGTGTTTTTATTTTTTTTATTTTTTTATATATGTATTTTTTAATATTTTTAAATATTTTAAAAAAAATAAAAAATTATAATATTATTAAATAACATTTCCTTAATTATTAAGTAAAAAAAAATTATAAAAGTCAAAGCGGTAGAATTGAATGG
This sequence comes from Pterocarya stenoptera, assembly GCA_003123785.1. Lineage (NCBI taxonomy): Eukaryota > Viridiplantae > Streptophyta > Magnoliopsida > Fagales > Juglandaceae > Pterocarya > Pterocarya stenoptera. The sequence continues at coordinate 86,514 of QEOT01009121.1, forward strand.
TAAAAGTAGCATTATTCATAACTAATTGATCAAAATGGGATTTTAGGTGGGTAAAAAAGCGTCACTCTTCCTAAAATTGGCTGATCATGTACTTGGTGACATACTCCTTCTAGCTCGATAGTTCAAATCATCTCTAATTTCTAAATACGTACTACAAGAAAATTATTTAGTTGTGGTCAGTTATTTATTGCGAAAATGACTATTTATTACTAAAATAAGTCTTTTTTTGCCGTAAATAATCATTATTGTCACAAATAATCTGTCACAAATACTCATTTTTCTTGCAGCATAATCTTCTAAATTTCGCAAGTCACTCATGGATTATTTTAAGACTTCAAATAAAATATTGAGTTACATTTTGATTAGGGGTATAATCAGTTTGGTTTTAGACAAAATTTAGGACTAAATCGGTATGTACCAGTTTTGCATTTTTCAAAACCGATTACGTACCAGTTACCCTCCTAAACTAGTACTTCCAGTTTTACCAGTTTCCGGTTCGGTCCGGTTTTTCGATTTTTTTTAAATGTAAGTTTGTCATTTTGTCATTAAAAATCTATTTATAAAAAATTAAAAAAAAAACTGTTTTAAAAAAATCTGTTTTATACTTTTATTAAAAAAATCTACTTTACTAAAAAAAATCTGCTTTACTAAAGCCAAGTACTATATTAGTATTAGTTATATATTAATATTAGTTATAGTGATTTAGTATTAGTATATTAGTATAACTATAACTATAGTCTATATTAGTATAACTACTAATTTCCTATGTACTTATCAAAATTTATTAATAATATTTGAGTGATTTTTTTTATATATATTATATATAAAACTTATATATAAAAAATATTTTGTATAATATTATTTTTATATAAAACTTATATATATATAATTTTATTTGTTTCTTCAACCGGTCTGGTCTGTTCCCGAAAACCACGGAATCGGAACTGGACCGAATCCGGCCTGTTTGTGCAAGTAAAGAACCGGTTCCGGATTGAAAAACCAGCCCAACCAATCCGGTTCAGACCGATTTTCTGATTTTTCGGTTCAAACTTACACCCCTAATTTTGATAATTGAGTGAGTTGAAAAGTAAAATATATTAAAAAAATTATTTTGTGTTGTTTTTATTTATACTTTATTAATATTAAATAGATTAGAGTTTATTTTCAATGTATTAATTTAATATTAAAAAATTAATATACAGCTTCCGATCAAGATACAGGAGTCTGACGAATCTTTGCATTTTGGGAAGCAAAACAAATGCCTAAGCTTTATACACAATAATTTTGGTTAGCTTGATTGATTGACAACTAATATGGGAAAGTTTTCAAGTGATTTTGCAGTAGATTTGGTTGGACTTTCATCCCCTTTTCAACAAAATGAATTGCTCTTGAAAAATTGACATAGCAACCAGTTTCAACAAAAGGAGAATCAATTGCTGTTAATAGTACTATGGTAGATTCAAAGGTGAGACTTACAATATATAATATGTTAATAATTTTCAACATTCGTGTAATTAAGGAAAAGTGAGTGGAGATGAAAAGTTAACTCAGAGTTCTAAAACTTCATGTTTTATCAAAATCTTTAAATTAATTTCAATTTTTGTTATGTCATGACAATTTAGCAATGAACTTCGCTAGATCCCAGTGAGGCCTCTTGATTAAATGAATTGTGGTAGACTTGCGTGAGACATCTCAGTTATGCGAACGGGTCAGGATCTGAATTAATATGCAATCCCAACTATACCTTTGAGTTAACCATACCATTTCATTTCGTTGCTCTAAGCCACCACTACCCCTTTCTTCCCCTCCAAACGCCCCTAACCCAGGCCTCCCTCCCATGGAAGCTCTGCTCCAGCCAAGCCATCCTATTTACTGACAACAATAGAGATATCGAAGCCAAGGGACGATGCCCACTCTCCTTCATTATCTTCAACATCCAGGTGACCCTTCACAACGCGCGCTATTGTTGTAGATCCAGCCCGCCATCAATACCCTTCATCATTGGCTTGCTTCAACCCAGGTGCATGTCTAGAGCTTATATTTACTTTGACCTCATTATTCATTTGAGATTTTGCTGCTTAGGCTAACATTTGCCCTTCATCCGGCCAGAAAAATAAAGAAATATGGTGTATTCATGCAACATATATGGAGAAGAGAAATTGATAGTACTGTTGTTTTTTGGAAATCAAAGTCCCTTTTTTCTAGAGTTTAGTGAAGAAAAACTATTACTAGAAGAAAACACCTACGAGCTCAACATTCTAAATCGTTAAAGCATTATATTAAGCATTAGAACTTATTGACACATAGTTCAAAAAAAAATGGTAGCCCTCCGAATTTGCAACATTGCTCAAGCATTAGACTCCTCGATTGATACAATAGTTTGACACTCTACTTCTTTACTACTTCATTGTCTCCGATTATGATAGAGGGCTTCATTTGTTCACATAATTACTTTCGTTCTTCTTTTGCTCCAATTAGTCTTAGGAATTTAATGGATGATGTGAATGATTTTGAAAAGCTAGATATGAGTATGTAACAAAATTTTTTATTTTTTTATAATTTATCTGTTATGTAAGTTTGTAGAATTTTGGGGTTTTTTTTTTTTTTTCATTTTTTATGTATAGAATTAGTAGTCAAGGTTGAAAATAATTTCACAGAGGCGTCAGAGACAATGTCCACACCTAATATTGAAGATGATTGAGGCCAGAAGAATATAATAGTATACTAGTCATTTTGGTTAGCATTAAAAATTTATTGAAACTAAGATATTTGACTGCAATGGTTTTGCAGCAAAATCGTTTGATTGCGTCTTGTGACTTCTCTTGGTCATTTGAGTGGTGGTAATTATCTACATTTTGTCTTATTTTAATTGTGAATTAAATTGAAATATTATTTTATAAGTAAGTGGTTTTTGGATAGATGCCTGGATTGCAATAATTAATTTGTATGTATATTTTTTTTTTTCGTTTCTGTTTTTTTGTTTTTTCCTTTATTTGGAGTTTGTAGCTTGGATATTGCATTTTTTTTAATTTATTTTTCTCTATTTTTTTTTTAATTTTTTTATGATGATTACTAATTTTCATGGATGGATAAATGGTGATGTGCACATCTTTTAATAAAACAAAGATTTGGTTTAAATGTAATTTTAAAATATTTCTTATGAAAATGTTAAATACTACTTTTTATAACTTTTCTTTAGGCTCTTTCATGAACAAAATAGGCAAATAAAGTTAAATAACGGTCTGGTCTAGAGGTACCCACCTGTCAGTCTCAAAATGGATCATACCTGTCATAAGTCCAGAAATAACCCTTCAGACCAACTGACCAGTCATTCTTTAATGCCATTTACTTGTCTTTGGCTCCTCAACATTTTTGTCTTCTATAGTTTTGCACTTTACATGCGCACCTTCCTCATTGTCATGAAAATCCAAATCATATACAATTTGAATCTCATCTATATCACTCAAATAAAAAAATTGTGAAAAAAGTTGTTGAGGAGTTATTTGTGTAACTTGAAAAGTTTCTCAGATTCATGCTCAAATGTTGATGCATCCATAATCCAAACAATAACAATATACAAGCCTATTCATCATAAACATATGATCTATTTCAACGTCTACTTAAGTATAATTGTGAAAAAAAGTTGCCTATTCAAAATCTCGTTCGTTACCACCCCAACCGGATGATATTCTCCAAGAAATGAATATTACAGATAACTAAACGGAGTTCCATTCAGTAATCGTTTGGTCAGGGATAGTGTTTCTTGCTGGGAATTTGCTACGTTTGGGAATATGCTATTCTCAGATTATTTTACTACTACTGATCACTAGCTATTTCATTATTATTGATATATTATTTTATTATTATTTACAAATATTTTGAGATATTTTAAAATATCTCAAAATGGTGTACATTCCGTTCAGAATAGGCCGTACCGTTTGACCCATTGATTGATTTTTCCAAGACATTGAAAATTAATAACTTGAGATCTAGATGTCCAAATTCAGTAAATAAGATACGCTTGGGGATCGTCTTGACCTCTCATATTTTATAAAAAAAAATGTCATAATGGATCGAATATTCACTGATATATAATTCATAGAATGTTTTATTGAAATCTGAGTCCTCATGTGTTATCAATAATAAATTAAGACCTTATTTGTTTTCGTAATTGAAATTCAAAACTTTAAAAATTTTGAAAACCTCTTATCTTATTATTACAACTTTTCTAAATCTCCATACAAAATAAAATAAACAATTCAACTTTTTCAAATCTTAAAACAAATATAATATTAAAAAATATATTTTAACAATACTTTATTCAACTTTTTAACTTTAATCTCAACTCATCTCATCTCATCTCATTTTCGAAAACAAACGAAGCTTTATGATCAATCGTTGTTTTGAATTGGTTAAAAGGTCTTAATCAGTTACACCAACCATATTATAAAAGAATTATAAACTGTCAACCGCCCATAACACAATAACCTAACTTCTTAGGTGAATAGGCATGTGTGAATAGTGTTGCTCTTCGTGACAATTTTGAATCAAAACTTATCACCTTGATCATCACTGAAGTGTTAAAATTGTTTCTATATATATATATATATATTCACATCATTGATACCAAAACATACGATAAAAATTTATTAAAACAAATTTTAAGATAATAGTACTACAAGCTAGCATGAACACCAACCTACTTGATTATGGAACTATATATGGATTATCCAAGGGCTAATCAAGTGCAGTTCCTGGCTTGATTTAAAGGTGGTGTGGGTGTGGTTATAAGCTTAATTTGTGTTTAAACTCAAGGCAAAGGAGCAAAAAAATAGTTAACCCTATGGAAGAAACATGGGAGGAAAGTGTGAAAATGGTGAGGCTAAGGTGGTCAATTGGAGCGAGTAGGGAAATATGCAAGGGATAAAGGTGAAAGTGATGAGGTTTTGTCAGGGAGTAGAGGATTGAGCGTTGGTCCTCACAAAGGATAAATATCCAATTAGGACTAGTTTTGGCCATGTTAGCAGCGACGAGTGAGAGTGTGGCATGCATCATGTTTGCCACATTGGATCTCAAAGCTTCATACTTTCTTATCACGTTGAGTTTGAGGGATATGTTAGAGCTAAGCTTAAATCAAACTAAATTAAGAATTTTCTTTAATTTTTATTCTTATCAAGATATTTAACTTTTATAATTATCTAAACATTTACCTGATTATGTCATGATTTCATAATTTTCATATAATTGTATGGGCTTATATTCTGCATTCAATTCATTCAAAATAAATTATATGTACCCTTGACTCTGGGGCTCTACCAGTGGACATGATAGGCTCTCATAGCACAATCACTAAACATTTTCTTTTATAATATATGTAATTTAAGATACCTAAATATTGGTAGTAAAAAATAAAAATATTTTCTCAAAATCTTGTCTAGGGGTTGTTTGGATTTTGAGATGGTTTTATCTCATCACATCTTATCATCTAAACATCACTCAAACGTACATTTTTCAATTTCAAATTTTTTAGCTTTTTTATTTAATCATTACAAAAACAAAACACAAAAACTAATTCAATTTTTTCAAATCCCAAAATAAAAATTATATTAAAAAATTATATTTTAACAATATTTTAACTTTTTAATATTTTTATTCAAAATTCTCTCTCATTTCCAAAACTCCATAAAACATCATAACTCATATCATTTCACTACTATTCACAAACTATTTCACTATTATTCATAGATTTCTCATCTAATGTTAATCCCCAAGCATCCCATAAGTCCTGGTTTGAAAACAAACCATCTCATCTCAACAAATACTTTTCAATTTTAAATTTTCACATTTTTTATCTAATCATTACAACTTTCTCAAATTTTTAAACAAAACACAAAAAATATATATATGTTTTTAAATTTCGAAACAAAAATTATATTCTAACAACATTTAAACTTTATAATATTTGTGTTATCCTTTCATCTCATCTATGTAACTAAACGAGAACTTAAATTTGAGGAGATTTTCGTGATCTTTAAGACTCCGTTTGGATATTGAGCTCAATTTGGATGAATTAAGTTCTTTATGAATAGTAGTGAATTGAGATGGTGGAATGAGTTTTATGAGGCCCATTATAATGAAATTAGATATGTTTGGATATTAAGATGAGTTTAAATGTATTTATAAAAAGTAGAAAATGATTGTAGGTCTGCATGTAAAGATGTGTTGGGTTGAAAATGATTATGGGTCTCATATGTAAAGAAGTTTTTTAGTTAAGTGATATTTAGCGTTATGAGAGTTGGGTGTCTAGAGGTTCAACTTAAAATTAGACTGAACTAAATTGATCTCAGTATATTCCAAGATCCAAACGGGGCATTTACTATCGATCATGGGCTGTTTATATATAAGACAATTCACTTCCACTAAGTTAATGGGCTCTTTCAATGATCACTAGGTCGAATGCCCATGATTGGTCTAGAGAGGATTTTGCAAATTTTCTTGTTTTCCACCTAAATCTACTTTCACGGAGTCCCTGAAAGCAAAGCACAATAGCCAGGTTTAGCACTAAAAAAATTAGAGTACCAATCTCTTACTAATTCTATTGTCCTAGTAATATGGTTTTATTAGTGCAACGCCTTAAGGGAAGTTCTAGTGTTCTTTGGGCCCATACGTTAATAAGATTAGCCAATAGTACACTTGAAACTAAGAAACTCTATTAAAATCATTATAAAGAATTATAATTTCTTATTCTCAAATAATGTGAGATCTCATATGCTATTTATATTCACCTATCAGTATGAAATATCACAATTAGAACTTTTTATGAGAATAATAGACAAAAACTTTCTCAAGAAAAAACAAGATAAAGGTAAACTTGTGTTGGAACTATCTGCATGGAGGATGCTAATAGACTGCATTTTTCTTCTTTTCAAATACTTGTTTTTATATGTAAATATCCGAATTGATGTACACCATGAAGATTGATGACTCAAGGTTCAGTCTCTTGCTAAAAGAAACATCATTTAGCTTAGCAAATTGCATTTTTATTCTCAATAAATGAAAATTATCAATATTTATATCTTTCTATTATAATAAGCGCCTATCGCGCTTCTACAGTATTGAGCAGTAAATTTTCACACTCTGTTTAAATCATCCGTGTTTAGCGTGTTGTCTCTTTTCTATCCTTCTATTCTTATCTTCTGTGTCCGTTTATATGAGGTGTTTGTAGTCTTTTAATTCAGCTATATAGGTGTCGGCAACTTTTAGCTTTTTTTAATATTTTAGCTTTTTGCTTTCTTCTTTGTATGTCAACTCCCTCAAATCCTATCTCATTGTTGGCTCTCTCTCTCCCGAGTTCTCTCTCTCAATTCAGAACCTCTCTCTTCTCTCTCTCTTAACCTTGTATGGCTTGCTGCTGTTAGCAGCCACGGACTAGGCCGAATAGCACCTCTTTCTATGGTTTCGGTAGTTTCTGTGGGTACTTAAGTGGTGGTCGGCTTTTCTTGGTGCATATAATATAACTTATATATAAATATATATATCGGATGCCATCAGNTCTTTTTTTTACCTATCTTATCTTCGTCTATATATAATTGTACTTTTTATATCACAACTAATCAGGAGGTGCAGGGCAGAGCAGCGGGCTATCATGGTGGTTTTCACGATTGCCGCGGTTGTGGGCGGTTCCTACGGCAGCGTTGCTTCCAGTGGCAGTGCGAAGGAGAACTCAAGTATACCTAAATGATTTGCAGCATTTCTTGAAGCAATCCTGTTAGAGATCATGATGACCATCTATTTCTAATGATAATTAAGAGAATAGCCTGTTGATCCCTTTTTATTTCTTGGAGATCTAAAGTATGATACATGCATGATGGTCGGTATGCACCTTTTTTTTGTTGGATTTGTCAATTGCTTGGATGTGAGTTTCTTGTTCATTCTTTAGATATGTTTTAGTTTTTAGTGTAGATCAATTTTCTCTTCTCTTTGTGGGATGTAAATTTGAAAAAGAGTTTGAAAATTCATTCATGTCTTGTTGTTCTTCCATTTAAAACCTGTGTTGATTTTTTTTTTCGTTTTTCTATTTGTTGGATTTTTCTTTTCCATTTTTTTGTTTATTGGATGTCAATCTGCTTGTTGGATTTGTTTCTTTTCCCGTCTCTTCTCGTCCTTCACCTGGTTTGTTTATTTAATTAGAATTTCAAGATTAGATCTAAAATTATCAGACAAAGTGGTCTTGATCTTGTTGAAGAATATTAATGCCCCATTTTATTAATTATTTTAGTAGAATTTCAAGATTAGATCTAAAATATAGACAAGAAACACGTCTAACAAAGCACATGCAAACGTGCTTTTTTTTTAATAAGTTGGAATAATTATATAGGTGTAGGGCCAACTTATTATAAGTTGGCACGTTTATAGGGATTCATCATTATAGGTGTAGGTAATTGGCCTGGTCAGCCTCCAACCTTTTAATAAATAAGTTGGAATCTCATCTAACGCTATGTTACCGCATATATGGTCATGTGAAGGCCAGAAAGCGTACGTATATGAACTTTATTTTGCTTCTTTTTTCTTTTTATGCCAATTTCTTTTCATGCATAAATTAAAGTCGATCGTTATTTGTGTAAACATAAACAAACGGAAAGCATTCGGCAAAAGAGAAAAAACAAACCAAGCAAATGGAAAGTAGTCTTCACGAGTTGATCAATCATATCCAACAAAAAAAAATTTTGAAAATATACAAACTTTAACATATAAGCAAATATTATTCAATTTTATAAAGTAATTATATTCCTACTTTTTGTCATCGGATATTTGATAAAGGGAGATTATTTTTAAAGAGAAAACTCATAATGATATTTTGTAATTATATACTGTAGCATTAGATTTGACGTACGGGTTTGGAATATGTTTATTGCATGCAGTACTTGTGACATTGAAAAGAGGAGAAAGACTACAGAGCTTCTTACAATTAAAGTAGGAGCATCATTATTGTCTAGACACGTAGTCTATATAATTTTGAATTATTGCCTGGGCACGTAATCATCAACTTACATATAACTTTTATATCTTATCTTATCTTCTCCATTTGTAATCGCTCCGATCAAAAGTGTTATGATGACCACTAATTAATGTTTATCTTTTTGAATAAAAGTGATGTCTCGATCAGTATGTCAGTATGTCTCGATCCGTATCTTACACTAACATGGTGTTTGTTTATCTGTTTATGAGTAATGCATATATTTTAAGAAGAGGACCGTGGGTTGAATCAGTCGATGCTTAAACACACAGAGAGAGAGAGAGAGAGAGAGAGAGAGAGGCTTGATCTTTAATGACAAAAGTGGGCTAGCGTTAACCCACGCAAGGGTAAGTTCGATGGATAATTTTGGATGTTGACAAAAGAAAGAGAGGCGGTCAGTGCCAAGGGAAAATGAGAAGCTTGTAGCTTTTTTATGGGATTTTGCAAATTGGATTAAGAAATTGATACCACACAATAATCATCCAAATTAAACCGAGAAGAGAGAGAGAGAGAGGTGATCTGAGATGTTATTTCTGCCTTCTTTTTTTGTTGTTATCATTTTTTCTGTTCCGTTGGATATTTGATTTTTTTTTTTTAAGAATCCTTACAGATCCAAACTTCTATTCTCCACGTTCAAAATTTTTCTTATTTTCTTATTTTCTTATTTCTGGTTTTATATATATATATTTTTCTCTTCCTTTGATTTTATATAAGCCATAATTTGACTGTTAATTTCTACTTAAGATTTGGGATATAATGATAATACAAAGATTAAATATTAATGACGGATTGAAAGTAAAATTGAGGAAACATCATAAGCTAGCACTATAGTCATGTTAAAGATGAGAAAGCAAGTGCATTGAAGATGAGAAATCAAGTGCACTCGAACTCCCATAGCTATTGAAGCGCATTGAAGATGAGAAAGCAAGTGGGTCCAAAATGAAAAGCAAGTGGGTCATAGCAATTAGAATATTCAATAGTTAATATATATAT